>JAHBMJ010001201.1:0-34097 GCA_018398765.1 Chromera velia | reverse complement strand
TTTTAGACTTGTATAACGTTGTGTTCAAACATTTTATAGACTAACTCACAGTCTTAGTCACAGGTAGATGATTTAAAAGAGCAAGTTGATAATAGAAGGCGTATATAATGTTTGGCTACTACATATGCTACTATGCTACTACTAGAATGGCCAAAATATAAATGAAAGTAAATGAAAGAAACATTACAGCATGTGTGTTTGTATATAAAAGACTTATATATTGACTTCGTAAATAAAAAATAAAAATGTAAGTAGATTTAAGTGGGGAGCACTGTGATTTTTTTTTTAATAAGCAAAAATAAGTTGTTAAAGATTTATCAGTAATGTATTGCTGCGGTTACAATTTCATTTTTTCTTTCATGTTTATTCACGTTAACACCATGTGTTAGCGAAGTCCTTGTATGTTATTAATTTTCTTATTAGCAAACGTATCTAATAGTAGAGCTCTTCTTATTTCTTCTTCTCAACCATCTTGAAGCCCGTTCAGCCGTCTCCGGCCCTCTACAGCATTTACAGATACCGCGGCTACGCCTTTGCACAGCCAACAACCGTGATTGAGGGTTTTGTCATGCACCATATATTAATATGGGAACCCTTAATCATCATATGGGAAGGGGAACCTGTTGCATGCATGTACCACGATCATAGACGCACCTCTCAGTGCTCTCACCCTATTTCACCCCTGGGGGCCACGGCATGTCCCGTAGGGATATTACAATTTATATATATAATTGCATGTACGTGATCCTAGCTGCGTAACTTAAAGGTTGACTGACCAGCGCATGGCATTTGCATGGGGTCCTCCCTCTGTGACATTGCTTTTGCTTAATTTGTGAAATCTTATCAGCAGGAGTGTCAAGGGCGCTTGTGAGGGGTTTTGAAAGGTCCAGTTCCGTTGCCTGTGCACGCACGCAGAAAAAGAAAAGCAGCTCATTCACAGGGGACTGTCACGATATGTGGTCGTTTCTTTCCGGCAGCTCTGGTGGAGGTCAGCAGCCGCAGCAGCCGCCCCCGCAACCGCAGCAACCGGCACCCCAGCAACAGCCAAAAGAGAAAGAAGCACCTGCTCCCAAGCGAGCACAGCCCGGACCACAAGCTCAGGGAGGGTCCACCATGTTTTCCGGGATGTCCATGAAGAAAAGGGCTGGAGACGGTAAGTGAGTACAGCAACGGTTCTTGCCTTCCTCTGCTCGAATAATCGGGCCAATTGGATTTGCATCTTCGTGGCCGTCCTTGATCAATACGAATGAGACTGCAGAATCAATGAGCCGGCCGCTCGAAGACTCTCGTAATGAGCCGACCGGAGAGACTGCTGTGCAGACAGCGCATCCACAGCTATGCTTTCCTTATCCTCTGCTTTGTGTGTTTGCCTGCAGGTCCCTCCTCCCTCGGACACTCTTCAGAAACCTCCCACCGAGAATCCGTGCCTATACCATCTGCACAGTCACCCAAACAGGCCTCGGGACCTGCCCCTGCTTCCTCATCGGCTTTTGGCTTCCTTGGAGGGGGGGGTGGGGGTATCGGCCTTGTGCCTGCCAAGACTGCAGGGGGGGATAGTGGTCACGCGGGAGCGCCCTACAGCTCGGCCCCCCACACAGCCCCTTCATCAGCGCCCGGAGACGGAGACGGCAGTGGAACGCCCATGTCAGTCGGAGCCTCAGACGTAAACAGACCTGGACACGCATCCCCCCCCTCGCAAGCCGATGCTTTCCGTCCTTCCACATCTTTTGATAGTGCAGGGCGGGTTGAGGACAATCTGGGTGAGCTGATGGGTCTCGGTCCCGATCTTTCATGGCAACCGTCTCCCTCCGTCTCTGTGCCTGTTCCTCCGTCTGACAGACCGACGGTGCCAACGGGAATGGGCGGAAGAAGTGGAAGCGCCGGGGTGGGCCATTCACTCGTTCCCAGTGGTCCCGTAAAGAAAACTCGGAGGGCCCATTTGCCGCAATTCGCAGCAGCAGCCGCGGCTCCACCGCCTTCCACCACTGGCGGCCTGCCGCCTTCCCCTTCTCTGCCAGAGAGCGGAGTTACGCGCCGCCTTTCGGGACCAACAGGAGACGGCCACGCAGAAGTCGAGGTCTCGGCTCACGCCCCACCGAGTGTCGTCTCCTCCCCTGCTGCGTCTCTATCCGCGAGTCAAGCTCGACCGAAACCCCCCCCCCCCCCCCCCCCCCCGCCACCAACAGTTACTTCCCCCTCCACTCTTGAAAGCCCACATCCTGAAGGAGAGTGTGCTCCGGTCTCCGAACCAAATTCGGTGGCTGCTCTGCGATCGGAGGACAGAACGGACAGCAGCGGTGTCATGCGGAAGTTTTTGGCTTCATCGTCCTCAGCCTCTCCTGAAAAGGTCAAGCCGAAGCCCCCCCCTCTCCCCCCACCGAGACAGCCCAGTACTGACAGCAAGGTAGCGCCTCGAGGCGCCTCCTCTGTCTCTCTGCGGCGTAGAGACACCCCCCCTTCCTTTGACTCCGTTCTCGGTTCTGTGGGGGATGAAGTCGGCTCCCTTGCGGAGGAGCAGACGACCTTGCTCGCTCAAGCTGCCAGTTTGTCAAAAGCAGCCAGGCATCATGCCGAGGTCAGTCAAAAAAGCTTTTGAACGTCCACAAATGCATGGTGAATTCTCTGTTTTTTTAAGCAAATAAAAAATTCTCATTTTTGTCGATTCGCTTTCTGCCTTGAGCCAGGTCCCGTCCTCACAGAAAAGAATGTCCTTTTCTTTGGTCTGTTCCTCTTTCTCTTCCCGGTTCCCTTCCGCGTGACCTTCAGGTCCTCTGAATTCACCGTCATCAGAATTTTCGCGCGTGTCTCTCTGTACTTCTCCATACATGCAAGCAGATTCTGGCGAAGACCCGCTCACGACGTGAGGAGGCAGAGGCCCGTCAGGCCGTCCTGGCAGAGGAGGAGAAGTTCGAGGAAGCAGAGGAACTGGAGGGAACAATTGGGGAACTCCGAAGGAAGGTTGGACAGGGGAGGGAGGAAGGGAGGAAAGGAATGAACAAAAATACAGTTGGGGAGTGTGGGGGTGGGCATGGGGAGGTCGGTGTGAGGGCTCTTCCTTCCTGCCTTCCTTCCTTCCTCCCTTCCCTTCTTTCTGCCTTCCTTCCTTCCTTCCTCCCTTCCTTCCTTCCTTCCTTCCTGCCTTCCTTCCTTCCTCCCTTCCCTTCTTTCTGCCTTCTTTCCTTCCTTCCTCCCTTCCTTCCTTCCTTCCTGCCTTCCTTCCTTCCTTCCTTCCTTCCTTCCTCCCTTCCTCCCTTCCAATTTCGGTGTTTCTGTGTGCGAGCAGGCCTTTCTTCTTCCCTTCAATTTGCCTCTCTCCCTCCGTTTTATTTTTTCTCTTCCGTTCCTTTCCTTACGAAATGGTTGTGTCAGTATTTTCGTACGCACACGTACAGTGGTTCTCTTTAACCTTTCCGCAGCCCTACTCACTTGTTTTTCACTTCTGCCCATCCCCTCGAACGAACCTCTCGATCAGGAAGGAGAAGCCGAAACCCAACTGCACGACGCGTGGAAGCAGAGGGAGGAGGCACAGGCGGCAGTGGGGGCACTGACTGTCCACAGAAGACAGGTCAGGAGCCTCTTTTTGATCCTTTTCCTGCTTCTCTTTCTCCCTCTTTTTCATTGTCGCAGTCCAGCTTGACTGTTTCCTCTTTCTCTGGTTCTGATTGTCTCCTTCACCCTTGTTCGATTTGGCGACAGAAAAAAGAAGGGACAGTGAACACGAAGGAAACTGAATGTGTTTCTTCCTTTCTACTTTGGTCCTTTGTTTTTTTTCTTCTTTTCTTCTCTTATGTGTTGGCTGCTGGGGTGGGCGTTTCTGCAGGCTTTGAGTCGTGCTCTGAAGCGGCTAGAGGCTCTGGCATCTGACGAGAGGAAGCAGGGGGAGACGCAGGACAGGGAGACTGCAAGGAGGTTGGAGGCAGAACGTGCGCGTCTGGTGAGGGAGGAGGAGAGACTAGAGCTCTCGAGACGACATCTGGAGAGTGATGAGAAAAGAGTCAAGGAGGAGGGGGACCAGGTCTGTCTGTCTGCATGTGTGTCGGTCAAAGAAGTGACAAAGGGAGAAAGAGAGACAGTATGCAGAGCTCCCTTTCTCATGCCTTCCCTCCCTTTTTTTTTTCTTTGTGTTTGCTTCCATAGTCGCCCCTCTGCTTTGTCTTTCTTCTCTCTTCAATGTGCTTTCCTCTTTTATCTCTCTTTTTTTTTTTTTACCATCTGACCTCATGAGGATCTGCAGCTGCGGGGAACTATCGAAGCCCACACCGCAGAACATCGGGAAGAGAGAGACAGGGTCGCCGCAAACTTAGAGTCAGTCTCAGGAATCGGCATATTGATGTGCGTACGTATGTATGTACAGATACACGTCTGACCAGTGAGCCCGGTGTGTGGACTGCAAGCAAGGGAGGAGGAAGAAACGGAAAATTGCGACAAGGCAGTCCAACATGTTTTTGCATAATCTCCCGACTCTTCCAAAATGGAAGGGCAGGAAGATAGGAAGGGGTGGGTGGGTGGGGGAGCTGCAGTTGCATATGCGTGCATGGACCTCAGCGTGCTACGATTTCACGGTTCGACATTGATAACGACTGAGTAAAGGTGTGTGGACGCTTGCTTTGTTGTTTCTTTGAGCGTTCGACCAGCAACTCCAAGTGGTGTGTGTGAGAGGGAGGTGGGGGGTGGTGGGGAAGTCGCACTCCGCTGGCGTGTTTGCGAATTCATGCATGTGTAGGGTGGTGTGGGCGTTCTATACCTGTGTGTGTGTGTGTTTGTGTGTGTGTGTGTGTGTGTGCGTGCAGGAATGTGGAGGCCGAGATTGCAGAGCTCGAACAAAAGCTTGAGGAGAGGAGACGGGAAAAGCAGAATCTGGTTGAGTCTTTGAGCGAGTGCGACATTCGTGTGTCAGCCATTCGACGGAAATTTGATCGCCAGCTGGCGAGGTTGGAGGAGACGGAAAGGAGACTTGCAGAGACATGTGCGGAGGTGGAAAGCGACGAGGAACAGGTCGGCATTTTATCTGATGAGTGGACTGTTCGCCACAGCAGCGCTACTTTCGTACTTTTCTTTTGAAGTCGTTAGGGAGGGCGACCAGAGAAGGGCATCAGGACTCGTTCTAAGGGACGAAGAATTGTCCGGAAACAGTGACGTCGTCTGCTTCGATTTCTGAATTTCGTGGCCGTAGATCCTCATTTGATCGGCGTGTGAGCGATCTGCTCAGATACTCTGATGCCCTGACTGCTCTTTGTGTTTGATGAATTCTCAAGCGATTCTATAAGTATCTGGGGTCCTCCTGCATGTGCTTTGATTGTTGCAGATGGTAGCGTTGAAAAGCGCAGTCGGGCAGGAGGAAGAGACCGCAAAGATGAGAAGGAAAACCCACAGGGCCACGCAAAGAAAGGCCAACAGAAGCCTGAGAATGCTGAGAGGAGCCCAGAGGGTTTTGGAGGAGAGCGAAAAAGTGAGAGAAAAGTGGAACGAGGAGGCAGGTGCTGCAGAGGCTGCACTGGAAAGCGTGCGGGAGGAGGCAGAGAGGAAGTCGGAGGAGCGAAATGAGGCAGCGCGGATACTCCAGAGAGCGACCTCGGCTCTAGAAGAGACACGGTCGGTAGGTGGAAGGACTCAGCGGGGGGTTCTATGATTTTTGTTTCTTTTGTGATTTTCTCTGTCTGTTCAATCGATTGATATATCTTGTTTTGCCTATAAGCCCCACATCTCTCTGATACCGTTTCTTCTTTTTTGTTTTCACGGATCTCGTTCTCGTGCCTTTCTTATCCGTTCACTTCCCTTGCTGTGCGTGATCCCTGGCAACGTACGGGAGCATGCAGGGACGCCATCGCAAGGACTGAGAATCGGATCGTGCCCCTGGAGGCGGAGAAGAAGACGGCAGCACAGGCGAGGGCGTTCAAGGAGGCCGCAGCGGTCTCTGCCAAGATCAAGGTGGGTTGAAGCACGACATAGAGGTATTAATGCAGATAGATCTGCGGAGAGGAGAGGAGATTAGACTTATCTCTCTCTCACGCGGCCTGTCTGTCAAGAGTGAGGGGCCTTCGATGAGACAGACTACAGTTGGTTGCTTTCTCTTGACCTCTCCTTGACGCTTCCCTCCCTCTCTCATCGATGGTGTCTGTCACCTGTTTATGAGAAGCAGTCTGATCGACGGGGAGCACATCCGGATGCAAACAGACCAAAAAAACAGATACACACGTAGCGGACAAAGAAAGAGAAGTGGAAATGTGAGAAGAGAGAACCCCCACTCCCTCCAATCATCCGTCTTGTCAATAATTGTTTCTCTTTTTGTGTTCCTATCCCGTCCCCTTGTTCTTCTTCTCTTTTCCTCTTTTCCATCATCTGCAGGCATTGCAAGAAGAAAAGGCGGCTCTCGAAGCAAAGGCAGAAGAGCAGCTGGGGGAGGTCAAGACCCTCACAGAGGTCAGAGAGACAGACAGACAGACAGACAGACAGACAGATAGACAGACAGACAGACAGACAGACAGACAGAAAAAAGACAAGACACACGCACGCATCGAAAGAGAGACAAAGAAGTAGACCGACAGGCAGAGATGCTCTCCGCTTTATTTCCCCGTTGAGGTGCCCTACTAGAATCTGTTCGCTTTGATTGATTTAACGAATTCATCAACATGTCGATCGAGAAGTATTTCCACTCCAACTTCTGGCTGAGTCACTTACCCCTTTTTCTCCCCGCATGCGTGTTCTTTTTCGCTTTCCAAGACTTGCGCCTGTCTTTTTTTCAACTGTTTTCTTCCCTGTCGTCGATTTCTCTTTCTTTTTTGTGTCGTTATGCAGAGGTTAGCGGAGGCAGAAAGAGGAGAGGAACAAGCGAGGGCAGCCGGGGTGGAGGCGCGCGCCACTCGGGACCGACAGAGCCTGGACGCTCTGCCTGAGAAGCTGAGGGCAGTGGCTGGGCTGATTCGGAGATGGCAGAGAGTGTCGAAGAAGGGGGAGAAGGCGAATGTAAAGGGAGAAGGGTCGTCGGGTCGTGAGATTTCTCTTTTGATTCGTGAGGCTGAGGTGTTGCTTGAGGTGTCCTGGTTGTCCTTGAAGAACATGGGGGAGGATTGTGAGAAGCTTTTTGAAGAGAGGGGTCTTCCCTGTCCTTCTGCCACAAGAGGTCGGGGAGGGGAGGGGGAGGTCCTAGAGTGGGGGGCAGAATTTGGTGTGTGGTTGGACTCATGGTCAAGTTCTGCTGATAAAGAGGGGGGAGAGGAGATTTCGGAGAGCGAGGAAGAGCACGAAGAGGAGTCTGAGGCGGGGAAGGGAGAGGCGGGTGAAGTTTCACAAATTCAAACGGGGGGGAAGCGCACAGAAGCAGGTCCTTCAGACCAAAGAGGTGGGGAGGCAGTTGGACTCTCAGCAGAGACGCAAATGGGAAATGAGGGAGAGAGAGACGGGGAGAAGGAGGGAACATCTTTTGCGCGAGCAAGTGAGAAAGAGGGAGGGGAAAGAGGGGAAAGGGCTGAAGAGACGGGGAAGGAAAGCGAAGAAGAAGACGGAGAAGAGGAAGAGGCCGATGTGTCGGGGGAAGTCGAGATGTTACGCGGGTTGATCGGTCAGTCGGTCGGTCATTTAGGGTTTTTTGTTTTTGACGGATAGTCGGCGCGTGCGTCATTTCATTGCAGAGCAATGCAGCCACAAAGGACCGAACTCCCTGCAGCAGATGCACACGCCAAAGACAATGTCATGTTACCGCATCGTCTTTTGATCCAGAGAAGAAATGGCTGGCTCCCTTTGTCTCTTTCACAGCGTCCGCGTCTTTCTCGATCCATGCTTTGTTTGACCCGCCGTTTGACATATGAAGCTTCTCTCTCCCTACACGGTGATTTCAATCATTGGCGCTGTCCTTGCACATCTTTTGTGTTGCGTTTCCTTGGTTTGTTTGAGTGTGTGCAGAGCACGATCGTCAGCAGATAGACGCGCTGGAAGCCGAGGTCGATGCTGCCGCTGCTGCTGAGGACTTTGGTCTCGCCTCTGACTTGAATGACAAGCTGGAGGACAAAAAGAAGGGTGGGTGGGTGGGTAGATGCATGGTAGAAGCTTATCTCCTGAGCTTTCAGACTCGAGCTGCGGCGGCGCCCTCACATGCGCTCAAGCATACGGTGCCCAGAACCCGTTCAAGCCAGTCTCTTTATGTTTGTGAGCCTGGCTTTCCGTGTCGTCGTGTCTTTTCTCTTTGTCTTCTGAGAGAGAGAGCTAGACTGCACAAGAGCGTCAACCACTGCTGATAAGCCGCCGTTTTTTCGACCGGCCTGTTTGCGTCAAGACTTTGAAGGTTGACACACGCCAGCACTGCACGTGCACATGCATTTTTAATCCACTTTAATGAGCTACATATTGACATGCGAAACGTTCTTTTTCTGGATTGACTCATGCATGCATTCTGCCGAACGTCCTTTGCAGAGCTGGGGGCTTTGGAGAGGCGAATGGAGGGCCTCTCGAAGATCGCGAAGGAGCAGGAGGAGCGGAGAGCGCTGAAACAAAAGAGGGCAGGGAGGGAAAAGCAAAAAGAGCAGAGCGTGCCTGCAGCCTCAGCAGAGACACCTTCAGAGCGGCCTCGTTCCTCTCCTCCTGAGGAAGCTCTCCCGTCGGATTCCGGACCTGTAGACGCAAATGGAGAGGCAGGAGGAAGAGACGACGGAGTGACTGCAGGCATCACTTCAATGATGGAAGAGGGGGGGCTGGCGGGAGAGTCAGCAGGAAAAGTGAAAGAGAACGGCGAAGTGGCTGTGACAGGTGATGCCGAGACGGGAGAAGAAAAGGAAAATCACCACGCCCCCCGTTCCGAAGAAGAGGATGAAGAAGAATCTGCACCACCTGCCCTTGTCACCCTCCCACCCCAAACAGAGGCAGAGGCAGAGGTAGACACGGAAGGAGAGAGAGAAAAGGGGGGTCCGGATATCATGGCGACGTCAGACAGTCCGGTGGGGGGCAGAGAGCCGGTCGACCCTGCCAGTCAAGCTCCTACGTCTCCGTCTCCCCCTCCGCTTGCAGGAGCGGAGGGGGAGGACGATTGCGAAGCCGCCCAGCCAGAGACTCTGAATACACAGAAAGAGCTGACCGACCCAGCAGCAGAATTTCCTCAAGATTCGCACCCCCCCGCTATCTCGAACAGCAGCCTGCATCATGCTGAGGATGGGAGGGCAATGCCATCGGGGCCTCCTGCTACTCCTGCTGGGACCATGCAAGAGGGAGACGGCACTCAAGTAGAGAAGGGAAGAGAGGAGACGGAGGCAGAATCCAGACCCCCTTTAGTTCCAAAGCCTGCACCGAAAGCCTCCGGTGGGCTCTTTTCGGGAATGTCGCTGAAGAAGAAAACATAACTAGGTGGCAGAGCCGGGTCTTGAAACGGGGACTCTTTCTGCATCAAGCTTTCAAAGTCAGGTTCAACAGTTTCAACGGGATGCGAAGTGAAAGAGCCTTCAGAGGAAACTACGGGGAAAAAACAGCACAGAGAGTGAATGTAAAAAAGATTTGTTCTAGTATAATAATTTATTAATAAAGTTGTATGGCTGGGTGTCTCAACATCTAGCTGAACATATGTATCTATACGTATTCCAGTAGCTAGGCTCTGCACTACATTAAAAAAAAAAAGATGAGGAAAAGTTTTTTTTTTACGGATTTTTTTTTTTTATCATGGCATTCAATAGGCAAACAACTGTTGTTCAAGTGTTGCAAGAGTGTTGCACGGGGTGTTACATTGAAAACCATAGATGCTTTTCAGTTGATAAAAAAAAAAAAAATAAAAGATGAGAAACTTTCTTTTTTTTTTCTTTTTTTTTTTAATTTATAGAGTGCAGAGCCTAGTCCAGACTAAGACTGTCAAGGAGACGTCTTATAAGGTGACAAGTTCACTTATAGAGGTCGCAACATTTATGCATATACGTAGTATCATATACACTTTCTCTTTATGTTTTTTATATAATACTTTGCTTTGTGGGTGTGTATGTAGTTTTTTTTTTGTTTTGTGTGTTCTAATCACACCTAGGCGACGTACAATGGTAAAAAAAAAAAAAAAATTTGGAAAGGTCGATCTATATTTTTTTTTTTTTATTATTGAAGATGATCGTTAAAGCATGTTATAAAGCTCAAACAAGCAAAAACTTGATGAGTTACTTATGGTTTATGCTTTAGGGTGGCCTTGGAGGAGTCCAGGAGGAGGAACAAAAAAAAAAAAGAAAAAAAAAAATCTGTTAACGTCTATTCTTTTTTTTTTTTACCACTGTGCGTCGCCTACAGAATCACACTCCCAGGCTGGTGTGTTCACTTGTTGATTCTTTTAGGAAATATTAAGAAACTACTGTACTGGCTACTAGACTGGCTATATGCATTACTAGCACGTACTAACTAGCTCGTATTTCGACATTCCGGCGGGCACTTCAATTATATAGAGAGAACCTAGGAGAGAACATACCTAGGAACACACGCCAGTAGCATGGTCACCATATATTTAAAGAAAAAGAATCTTTTGGAAAAAACTCTTGACTGCGACGGTAAGCTTAGAAAGTGTCGCCTTTTGTGTGTTTTTCGATCGTTTTTCTCAGTTCATCTCCAGAAATGGTCTCTTTTTCAGCCAGCAAATCGGCTATTCGGAAGAGAAGATTCCTGTTCTTTTCTAGAATTCCCTTCGCTGTATCAAATGCTTGTTGAGTCAGCCTCCGCACTGCTGAATCTGATTTCTCCTGATCTCCCGGAGACCGACGAAAGAAACCTCCCTCCCCGACCTTCACAAGACCAACCTCAGGCGCAAAACCAAACTCTTCCACCATCAACCGAGCTAACTGAGTCGCATGGGCAATATCGCCTGTCGCCCCTGTTGTCACATTCCGTTCTCCCAATGCAACCTCTTCTGCCGCCCTCCCCCCCATCGCCATTGCCAACTGTCCCTCCAATCTCCGCAACGACTGCAAATCGTCCGACGACGGAATGAAACTCGTAAACCCCCCCACACCCGCAGCCCCAGTCCTCGGGACTATAGTCACGCTCTGCACCTCTGCTCCATCAGGATGGAGAGTAGAGACGAGTGCGTGCCCTGCTTCGTGAATTGCAGTCACTCGAAGCACTCTCTCCGCATCTTTCGACTTCCAAGTGTCCCCCTTCTTGCGAGGCCCCAGCATGTGCCGCTCAAACGCAGCCTCTAAATCCATCGCCCCTACCTCTGAGGCGTTTCTTCTCCCTGCAAACAGCGCGGCCTCATTGATCAAATTCTCTAAATGCGCGCCACTCCACCCAATCGTTCGCTTGGCAACCTTACTCAAGTGATCCTCCACATCCTCCCCCGTAGGCTTTCCCTTCATGTAATGCCTCAAAATCCCCTCACGCGCCTTGACATCCGGATACCCTACAAAGATCTTCCGATCAAATCTGCCGGGCCGCATAACGGCGGGGTCGAGGGACTCTGCTCTGTTGGTGGCAGCTATCAAAATAACGGGTTTGTTCGTCTTCCGGGAGACGAAGCCGTCCAACTCCGTCAACAGTTGGTTGACAGTGAGGTCGTTGTCCATCTCTGCGCCTTTGTTGACACTCTCGCTGAAACGCTTTTTCGCGAGAGAGTCAAATTCATCAATAAACACAATGCACGGGGCACATGCACGTGCGCGTTGGAACAAAGATCGAATCCTCATCGCTGCAAGACCCATGAGAACCCCCCCGAAGGACGAGCCCGACGTGGCAATGAACGATGCCTTGGCCTCTGCCGCCAGGGCTTTTGCAAGCAGAGTCTTGCCCGACCCCGGTGGTCCTTCAAGGATCACCCCTGCCGGTATACGCACCCCGAGATCTCTGTATTGTTTGGGGTGTTGCAGGAAATCGGCCACTTCCTTCAATTCCTCTTTTGCCTCCTCAAGACCAATCACGTCATCAAACGTCAGAACTCGGTCTTTCTTTTTGACCAGCAAAGACTTCAATGCTGCTACCAACCGGCCAGAAAAGTTCGCCAGCAGAAACAAAAGGGGAATGAGCCCAGAGACAGTAGACAAAATATCAACCATAATCTTCATCGAAGTCAAGTTCTGGTTCCGCATATGATTTTTTCGTATTTGCTCCTCTGCCGTAAACTTTTTCTTAAGTTCAATTTCCGCTTTCTTCAAGAGATTCTGCTGCTCTGGCGCCAGTCTTCTTCCTCTCCGGCCAGGATCAACTTGAGATGTTTGATCCTGACTCGGTGGCGTCTCCATTTTGGGTTGGCGACTTTCCTCGCTCGGTCTTGGTGCCTGTTTGCCCCCCTTCTCTCCTTCCCCTCTCGAACCCCCACTGTCTGACACTGCCCTTCTGACCAACTCTCCCATTTTTTCTCTCAAACTCTTCAACAACCACTCCCATCCTTCATCTTCCTGTTCTTCCTTCCTGTCCCCAGCACATGGAGTCCACACACCTGCAAAGAGAGACGAGGGAAACAGAGGAGGCGACTTCCGGACAACATCTAGACAACGCTGCCGTCTCAAACACCAACGCTGCCCCACTTATATGTCATCTCACCTTGGAAGCGATTTGCGCCCACGACCCCAAATCTTCCCATTGAACAGCCGCTATTCGGTTTTCCGCTCCGTCGCAACCCTCGCCCAGTGAGAGTGACGGTTGCGCTTCCCTCTGGACAATGAAACAACTGGAGAAGCAGCACGAGGGCCACACAAAAAGAGACTGTGCACTGCATTGAGCCTGACATACGGAAAGCTGCGCCCCTCTCTTAAATTCTTTTCAGCGCCAGACACCAAGCACGGTTTTCCTACTCGAGATCGACTCACACGCGCATCGTCTCTTTGTCTACTCGTACGTCGATCCGTCTCTGTGCACACACAAAATCAGAAAAGCAACTGCAGCGATCGAAGCTGCGGATGGCCCCTCAAGATCACAGAAAAGGTTCTCGAATAAGAAGCAGATCTCGAGAGTCCTTTGCTACTCACCACCATTCGCGCAGTGTCGATATCTGGAGGAGATCTGATGGAAGAGAGAGAGAACAGATGGGATGAAGCCCGAGTTTGCGCGTCGCGCACCAACCGACTGTCGATCGTGCACAGGAATCTTTGAAGGCGCGCGCGCCGTCTCACATGCATGCACTGCACGCATGCATGGTTTCATGCAGTCGTGCATGCATGCATGCATGATATTGCATGCATGATGCCGTGGCCCCCGGCCATGGTATCTGTTAAGGCCCTCAGCCGCACCTATGGAAAAAAAAAAGTCGAATTACCAATAAATCGGGTTACATTTACCTTTCGGGACCCGCGCTTTCCGGCAACTCTACAGCGCGTGCATGGCGAACATGCACCTTTTATCTAACCTTGATGTATCGGTACATATATACATATGCAAAAACACACATGGAGGCGAATTGTACGTAGATTCGATCATCTGTATAGTTTTCAAGGAAGGTGATAAAGCACACCATCTAAGTGAAGCTGTTCTGAATTGCTCCGTTGTTTGACTATACTACTAAGCTCACTGGCAAGTTAAGACATGCTGCTTTACAGAGTCAGAAGTAAGCCACACTACGACTGAGTGCGCTTAACAAAGAGGAAAAACGGTTAATTTAATCTGCAGGAACCTCTTTTTGCCCGTCTTCTTTCTCTCTACTTGGCCCCTCTTGCCGTTCTTCGATCAGCACCTGGTTTCTCGACTTCCTTCTACCCCCACTTACGGATTTGGGATGCAAAATACTGTCTATATATAGTGTGTGTCGCTGTAGTATTCGCTTTGAAATATTGTAGAGAGGCTTACCGTATATGGGTCTAGCGCTTGGTGAGTTCAAGAGGGAGAGATGTGAACAAAAGCTGTTTAGGCCTGTAGATAAAGCTAGGTAAGCAAGTGTATGAACAGAAGCCGTTTGGGCGTGTGAGTAAATGTTTGGGCGTGCAGGTGCATGGAGAAAGAGAAGCATGGAAAGGAAGTATGTGCAGTAACAGAATCCGCTTAGGCCTGCAACTGGATGAATGAAGAGAGACGGAGAAAATGAGCGTGTTTATGAGTATGTATAAGTTTGTAAATAGAAGCCGTTTGGGCGTGCGGGTGAGATAAGGAGAACGAGTCACACAACAGAAGCTGCTTAGGCCCATAGATAAATGAAGAGAGATCAATTGTGTATCATTGAAGAAAAGCCGCTTGGGCCGCTGATTAGGCCTGTGGATGAATGAAAAGAGATCAAGTATGTAAACAGAAACATACAGAAGCCGCTTGGGCCTATGGATGAGTGAAGGGAGACAGGGAGAACGAGTGTATGAACAGAAGCCGCTTGGGCGTGTGAGTGAATGAAGGGGGACAAGGAGATACAAAGAGAGCGAGTGTGTGAACAGAAGCTGCTTGGGCGTGTGGGTGAATGAAGGGAGTGTGTGAATAGAAGCCGGTTGGGTATGCGGGCGAAGAAAGAGAGACAAAGAGAATGAGTATGTGAACAGAAGCTAGGAACAGGAGCCGTTTGGGCCCGTGGATGAATGAAGAGGGATCAATTGTGTGTCATTGAATAAAAGCCGCTCGGGCCTATGGTTAGGCTTCGCTAGGCCTATGGATGAATGAACAGATATCAAGTGCGTAAACAGAAGCCACTTAGGCCTGCTGATGAATTAAGAAAGACAGGGAGAGTAAGTATGTGAACAGAAGCCGTTTGAACGTGTGGGTAAATGAAGAGAGACAAAGAGATACAAGGAGAGCGAATGTGTGAACAGAAGCCGCTTAGGCCTCATGCAGTGAATCAATGAAGAATAATAAAGAGAGACATGGAGAGCAAATATGTAAACAGAAGCCGTTTAGGACATCATGACGGTGTAGGTGCATAAACACAGACAAGGCCGCTTAAGAAATAAATCACAGTAAAAGTGATCAATGAGCAGTGTTCCTGAATTCAGAACAGATGGGATGAACCGGAACCTTTTAACAGACTAGGCTAGATCCGCCCCCTAGTCCGCCCCTCATATATGGGGATGCGGCATGCATAACAAAAACCTAAATCATCATAGACAGGGAAAGTAAGTGTGTGAACCGGTGTGAACAAGCTAGGTAAAGAAGAGCCGGTTGGGTGTATGGGTGAATGAAGAGGGACAAGGACTCACACCAGCATGTCAGCAGAAGATATTTATATGGGCGTGTGGGTGCCTGAATGAATAGAGACAGCCTGTTACTAAGGGAGAATGAGACTCAGTGTGTAAACAAAACTTTAAGCCGCTAGGGCCTGAAATAAAAATAAACGAAGAGAAACAGAGAGAGCAAGTGTGTGAACAAAAGCCGTTCGGGTGTGTGGATGTGAGAGTGTTAATGAAAGCCGTTAACTGTGGGCATATGGGTGAGTGATCGAAGAGAGACAGGGAAAATGAGGGAGTAAGTGAGTGAGCAAGTGAGACAGTGAGTGAGTGAATTAGTGAGGAAAGCAAGAATAACTCAGTGAGTCAGTGACTAAGTGTGTTGGTGAGTGAGTAAATAAGCACAACCAACCACAACAACTAATACAACAAGCGTAGCAAGCGTATAGTTTGGGACTTGTATAACGTTGTGTTCAAACATTTTATAGACTAACTCACAGTCTTAGTCACAGGTAGATGATTTAAAAGAGCAAGTTGATAATAGAAGGCGTATATAATGTTTGGCTACTACATATGCTACTATGCTACTACTAGAATGGCCAAAATATAAATGAAAGTAAATGAAAGAAACATTACAGCATGTGTGTTTGTATATAAAAGACTTATATATTGACTTCGTAAATAAAAAATAAAAATGTAAGTAGATTTAAGTGGGGAGCACTGTGATTTTTTTTTTAATAAGCAAAAATAAGTTGTTAAAGATTTATCAGTAATGTATTGCTGCGGTTACAATTTCATTTTTTCTTTCATGTTTATTCACGTTAACACCACGTGTTAGCGAAGTCCTTGTACGTCATTAATTTTCTTATTAGCAAATGTATCTAATAGCAGAGCTCTTCTTATTTCTTTTTCTCAACCGTCTTGAAGCCCGTCCAGCCGTCTCCGGCCCTCTACGGCATTTACAGATACCGCGGCTATGCCTTTGCGCAGCCAACAACCGTGATTGAGGGTTTTGTCATGCACCATATATTAATATGGGAAGGGGAACCTGTTGCATGCATGTACCACAATCATGGATGTACCTCTCAGTGCTCTCACCCTATCTCACCCCTGGGGGCCACGGCATGTCCCGTAGGGACATTACAATTCATGCATGCATGCAGACATATGCAGATTACAATGTCCCTACGGGACATGCCGTGGCCCCCAGGGGTGAGATATAGGGTGAGAGCACTGAGAGGTGTGTCCATGATCGTAGTACATGCATGCAACAGGTTCCCCTTCCCATATTAATATATAGTGCATGACAAAACCCTCAATCACGGTTGTTGGCTACACAAAAACGTAGCCGCGGTATCTGTAAATGCCATAGAGGGCCGGAGACGGCTGGACGGGCTTCAAGACCGTTGAGAAGAAGAAATAAGAAGAGCTCTACTATTAAATACGTTTGCTCATAAGAAAATTAATGACGTACAAGGACTTTGCTAACACATGGTGTTAACGTGAATAAACATGAAAGAGAAAATGAAATTGTAACCGTAGCAATACATTACTGATAAATCTTTAACAACTTATTTTTGCTTATAAAAAAAAAAATCACAATGCTCCCCACTTAAATCTACTTACATTTTTATTTTTTATTTACGGAGTCAATATGTAAGTCTTTTACATACAGACACACATGTTTCTTTCATTTACTTTTATTTATATTTTCGCCATTCTAGAAGTAGCATAGTAGCATATGTAGTAGCTAAACATTATATACGCCTTCTATTACTAATACTAGTATCAACTTACTCTTTTAAATCATCTAGCTGTGACTGAGACTATGAGCTAGTCTATAAAATGTTTGAACACAACATTAGACAAGTCCCAAACTGTACGCTTGCTGCGCTTGTTATATTAGTTGCTGTAGTTGATTGTGCTCACTTACTCACTCACCAACACACTTAGTCACTGACTCACTGAGTCATTCTTGCTTTCCTCACTAATTCACTCACTCACTGTCTCACTTGCTTACTCACTTACTCCTTCATTTTCCCTGTTTCTCTTCGATCACTCATCCACATACCCAAAGTTAACGGCTTCCATTAACACTCTCACATCCACATGCCCGAACGGCTTTTATTCACACACTTGCTCTCGCTGTCTCTCTTCATTTATTTCTATTTACCCACAGGCCCTAGCGGCTTGAAGTTCTTTTCACACTGAGTCTCATTCTCTCTTAGTGATAAGCTGTCTCTATTCATTCAAGTACCCATACGTCCATGCAAATATCTTCTGCTGACATGCTTGTGCGAGTCCTTGTCCCTCTTCATTCACCCACACGCCCAACCGGCTCCTGTTTGCCTAGCTTGTTCACACCGGTTCAGATACTTGCTTTCCCTGTCTGTGTTCATGCACCCACACTGTCGTAACGCCCCAAACGGCTTCTGTTTACACACTCACTCTCCATGTCTCTCTTCATTATTCTTCATTGATTTTATTAAATTACTGCATGAGACCCAAGCGGCTTCTGTTCACAGTGTCACATTCGCTCTCCTTGTATCTCTTTGTCTCTTTTCATTCACCCACATGCCCAAACAGCTTCTGTTTACACACCCACTCTCCCTGTCTCTCTTAATTTATCAGCAAGCCTAAGCGGCTTCTGTTCACGCACTTGATATCTCTTCATTCATCCACAGGCCTAGCCATAGGCCCGAGCGGCTTTTGTTTAATGACACACAATTGATCCCTCTTCATTCATCCACGGGCTAGTCCACAGGCCCAAACGACTCCTGTTCCTAGCTTCTGTTCATACACTCGTTCTCCTTGTCTCTTTTTCTTCGCCCGCACGCCCAACCGGCTTCTGTTCATACACTCGTTCTCCTTGTATCTCCTTATCTCCCTTCATTCACCCACATGTCCAAGCGGCTTCTGTTCACACACTCTCCTTGTATCTCCTTGTCTCCCTTCATTCACCTACACGCCCAAGCGGCTTCTGTTCATACACTCGCTCTCCTTGTATCTCTTTGTCTCCCTTCATTATCCTTCATTCACCCACACACCCAAACGGCTTCTGTTCACACACTCGTTCTCCTTGTCTCTCTTCACTCATCCATAGGCCCAAGCGGCTTCTGTATGTTTCTGTTCATACACTTGATCTCTCTTCATTCATCCACAGGCCTAACCAGCGGCCCAAGCGGCTTTTCTTTAATGACACACAATTGATCTCTCTTCATTCATCCATGGGCTTAAGCGGCTTCTGTTTACACACTTGTTCTCCTTGTCTCGCCCGCACGCCCAAACGGCTTCTGTTCACAGACTCATACATACTCAGAAACACGCTCGCTCTCTCCGTCACGTTCAAACAGCTTCTGTTCACAAACTCATACATACTCATAAACATACTCGCTCTCTCCGTCTCTCTTCATTCATCCACCTGCAGGCCTAAGCGGATTCTGTTACTGCACACACTTCTTTTCCATGTCCCTTTTTCTCCATGTATCTGCACGCCTAAACATTTACCCACACGCCCAAACGGCTTCTGTTTACACACTTGCTTACCTAGCTTTATCCACAGGCCCAAACGGCTTCTGTTCACATCTCTCCCTCTTGAACTCACTAAGCGCTGGACCCATATGTGGTGAGCCTTTCCACAAGATTTCAAAGCGAATACTACAGCATCCACAGTGACACACACTATATATAGACAGTATTTTGTGTCCCAAATCCTCAAGTGGAGGTAAAAGGAAGTCGAGAAACCAGGTGCTAAAGAACGATAAGAAGGGCCAAGTAGAGAGAAAGAAGATGGGCAAAAAGAGGTTCCTGCAGATCAAATTATCCGTTTTTCCTCTTTGTCAAGCGTACTCAGTTGTGGTGCGGCTTACTCCTGACTCTGTAAGGCGGCATGTCTTAACTTACCACTAAGTTTAGTAGCATAGTCAAACAACGGAGCAATTCAGAACAGCTTCACTTAGACGGTATGCTTTATCGCCTTCCTTGAAAACTACACAGATGATCGAATCTACGTACAATTCCCCTCCATGTGTGTTTTTGCATATATATGTACCGATACATCAAGGTCAGACGCATGTTCGCCATGCACGCGCTGTAGAGTTGCCGGAAAGCGCGGGTCCCGAAAGGCAAATGTAACCCGATTTATTGGTAATTCGACTTTTTTTTTTCCATAGGTGCGGCTAAGGGCCTTAACAGATACCATGGCCGGGGGCCACGGCACATATGCAGATCATATGCAGACTGATCGATCATGGTTGCATGATCACTTCAAAGATCTTCGACGTTGGCTCCTTCGCTGGGCTGCTTTGTAGCGGCAGTGGCGCAAATTAAGTCTAGATTCCGAACTGATGATTGAGTACGTGCAGCCCCAAAAGCTTTTCCTTGATGAATGACGGGAACGTCTTATTTTGGCACAGACGATGGTTGGGGCTAATTTAATAAGACTGTGAAAGCGGTGGCGTATCCTACTTGTGCTTGAGCAACGGATCGTGAGAAGCAGAGGAAAGGGACAGCCCTCAGCTGGCAGATTCTACGTGGTTGTCTCTTTTGTCACGTGATTGCATAGCATTGGTGGAATTGGTTTTTGGACTTTTGTTGAGCGGCAATGTTGTTTTCAGCCCCCTTTTCCACCTTGTTTCTCGCATTTCTATTTTGTGTTGTAAGGTGGAATGAGGTCAGGGCGTCTTCTGTGTTGTCGAGATCTGCGCTCGGAGAGGGTTTGAAGGGAGCGCAAGAAAGCGGTTTTGTTGATGCACGCCTTCTGAGTGAAGAATCAGATGTGAAGGAGGACAAGGCAGAGATCCAGATGGATAGCCACATGGTCAGTAAGTCAGATGGACGAACGAGACGGCAGTGAATAGTTTGGATGTTGCAACGGTCTACCTCTCTCCCTCTTTCTCTCTTGAGCTCTCGACCAGAAGCTTTCCCTGTCTCAAACCAGTCCTAGGGGCTCTGTGCCGCCTGTAGTGGATGTTTGGCTGTTCCTTTTGTGCTGCAGGCACCAACACCACCCTCCCCTCCACCTCCCCCACCCCTTCCGCCACCGAAGAACCCTCTGCCACCCCCTATGGCACCTCCGCCTGCTGTCCCTCCTCCTGTTCCTGGTCCCCCCGCTCCACCCTCTGGTATGGGATACCCCCCTCCTCCTCCCTTACCACCAGGGGGCCTCCCTCCGCCCCCAGGAGCCACAGAGAAACCAGAACTGCCCAAGCCAGGAGGCAAGCCTCCCATCGACATTCCAGGCACTCCCGGCTATAAACCACCCATGCCCCCTGGCCCCTTCCCAGCCGGTCCCTTCCCACCCGCTGCATATCCAGGAGGAACTTCCTATCCGTGTATCCCTATAGGGGCTCCCGGCATGCCTCCACCTTACGGCGCGCCGCCTCCAGGGGCCCCAACTCCGATGCCGAGCACCCTGTCCCCCACCAGTACGACTGGAGCCCCCCCTTCCGGAGGGACCAAAGCCCCCAAGGAGCCATCCACACACCCCACAGGCAACAAAACCCATCCGTCTCCTTTCCCGCCTACTCTACCACCTCCTCCTCCACCTCCAATGCCCGGACATTCAATTCCCCCCCCACCCCCCGTCAACGGAACCCCCCCACCCACGCCTCCGGGACCCCCCCCGTCACCCTACGGCGGTCTGCCCCCCTGCCCCCCACCTGGAATGCCCTTCCCCCCTGGAGGACCACCACCGCCCTACCCCCCTGGGCCTCCCGGAGTCCCCCCTCCCTTTCCGCCCGGACCTCCGGGTCTGCCCCCGCAAAGCACTCACCCGATTCTTCCACCTCCCCCCGGACTCGCTCCTCCTCCAGTCTACCCCTACCCTCTGCCTCCCCCTCCATTCCCATACCCGCCCCCGGAGGAGAGACACTGTCCCAAACCCCCACGCTGCCCCGCACCTCACCACGCACCCGCCAACGCAACAGCGAATGTGACTGAAGGCAACGCGACGGTGGCGACAGGGAACGGGACTTCGATGGCGATGGCGTCTCCAGGGGGGAACCTCACGGGCCCTCCGGGATCTGACAACACAACAATGGGGGAGGAGGGATACCGGATCTCTGAACACGGTGAGTTGTTTTGTACTTCCCCAAACAAACAGAGAGGGGCACAGGCTGGAAACTTCAGGAGGGGAAAAGATGAAATGAAATGAAGTTACGGAACCATTTCACCTAGGTGCCTGTCGCTCTTTTTGTTCCTTCCAACTGTTGCACTTCGGCTCTTGTTTTTGTCTCGGCCGTGAGTGTCCCTCTCTTCTCTCTTTGTTCCGCCGACGAATTCTTTTTTCCCTACTCTCCAATTAGCTCCTTACAGTGTGTTTCATCTTACCGGATACCCTCTCTCTCTCTGTATGTGTGTGTGCATGCGTGCGGGTCTCTTTCCCTGGTTTGCTGATCTGCGATTCTGTTGTGTCGCCTCTCTCTGCATGTGCAGTGTATGACAGAGAGGGCCAACGAGCAAAGACCTCAACGCCCCTCCCCCCAGGAGGATCCCCCCTCGTCCCCACTCTCCCTCCGCCCCCAGAGGCAGGGGGACAGTACGAGACACCCTCAACAATATTCCAAAATTTCAACGGCTCCACTGCCCCCCCTTCGCCACTCCCCACAGCCCTCCCCTCTTCAGGCAACCTTACAAGGGGAACTCCCCACCCCTCACCTTCCTGGTCTGCCCCCCCTGCAACCTACAGTGAATCCCATCACGTAGAGACGCAGCCACCCCAAGAAGTAATCACTACAACTACGACTACCACCACCACCACTCAGGTGTCTACCACCACGCAAGTCCACACACCAAGAACCACCACTACCACCACCATTCCGAGCTACGAAGCCCCGTCTGTGCGCACCCCCCCTCCGACAACCACCACGACTACAACCACCACAAAGACTACCACTACTGCCACTACCACCACTACTACTACTACCACTACTACAACAAGTACCACCACATCAAGCAAAACCACCACCACCACCACCAGCACTACAACTACCGCCCCCCCACGACCACACACCTTCAAAGTCACGACAACGACGACCATCCCGAAATACGAAGCTCCCGCTGTGCACACCACAACCACCACCACCTCTACCAGCACCACAACCACTACTACGACAACCACAACCACCACCACGACCCGTGCCCCGTCCCCGTCCCCCCCCCCAGTCACTTATGAGAGACCGGGGAAGATAGATTGGGCATCAGAGGAGAGGGAGGGGGAAGAGGGAGAGACCAAAACTGCAGATCTGGACCTGCTCAAGTGTGGTGAGTGAAGCAGTATTGTCTGAGGGGAAGGAGGGGTGCAAACTTTTTTTGCGGAGTGTTTCGGTCGTGTTTTTGATTCCTCGTTTGTCTCCTCCGACCGCTCTGAACTACGTTTGGTCCTCGCACCTTCCTTGCCTCCTGTAATCCCTCCTCCGCCTTTTTGTCTGGCTGCTGTATTTGTCGCAAACAAAAAGGGCTCTTCTCACTTCTTCCTTTCTTTTCTCTCCTTCCTTCCTTCCTTCCTTCCTTCCCTTCCTTCCTTCCTTCCTTCCTTCCTTTCTTTCTTTCTTTCTTTCTTTCCTTCCTTCTTTCTTTCTTTCTTTCTTTCTTTCTTTCCTTCTTTCTTTCTGCTCGGAAGGATGTGGAACCTCAAATCTTCCGTCTGTCCTTCCCTGATGCCTTGTTGACTGCTCCTGCTTCCTTCCTTCCTTCCTGCAGGCGAATATGTGGGGTGCTTCCGCTTTGATCTGTCCTTGAATGACCGTCTCCGATTCAGTCGGGTGTCCTCTAGCGATAACGAGATGACGCGAGATAGGTGCGCGTGGTTGTGTCGCGACAAGAAAGGGTGGGGCCGTCTCTCTGCCACATTCGATGGTTCGAACTGTTTCTGTACAGACGGACCCCTGCCTCCAGAGGTGGATGAGGCAGAGTGTTCGGTGCCGTGCGCTCTGGAAATGAGGGAGTCTGGCAGCGGTGGAGGGTTTTGGGGATTCGGGGTCGTGTCCCTTCTCTGGGGGGAGAGGAGACCGGAAATGTGCGGGGGGGAGAACGCAGTCTCTGTGACGGTGACGCAATGCAGTCAGTCATTTTTTTTGTGCAGTGGTCTGCTTGTCTGTCCATCTACCTGCATTACTTTCTTTTCTTCTCTCTGTCTTTCCTTCCTTCAACCATTCCTTCCTTCCTTTGTTCCTAACTTCTGCTTTCTCCTTTTCATTTTTCCCCTCCGAGGACAGGTCCAAGTCGTCGCTTCATGAATTGTTTCAGAGGAGAGGTGTTCAGTCGTAACTGCTCAAACTGTGCACGTGGAGATGTGCCTGTCCCTTTTTGTACATGCCTGGAAAACAAAAGCCTTCCGTTTCTTTTTCAGAGGAATGCTCCGTCTTTGCAATCGTCCCATTATCGTCACGAATCAAGAAAGATGAGCTCTCTGTTTTTCTGCTCGTTTGCCTTTTTTCTGAAGGGTTTTTCCGTTTTCTTTTTTTCTTCCAGCAATCCCCGTCTGTCTGTGGTATTTTTCAAGGCCTGCTGAGGGTCCCTCTTGCAATCTTCCTCATTGCTGACTCTTTCTTCCCTTTCTTCGAATGTCTGAAAAATGTCTCAGAGGGGACCAAATTTCTTCCACCCACCACCACCGCCTCGCCTCCCTTCGAGCCTCCCCAAGAAGTCAGGCCCCCAACGACAACGACGACTACCACGACAACAACCACCCTCATGGAAGCGCCAGCATTCGAACCTCCGAAGAGCGTGCGCACTCCCACAACCACAACCTCCACTAAGTCCACCACCACCACCACAACTAATACGACCACCACGACAACCACGACTACCACCACAACAATCAGCACCACCACGACCACGACCACTATGCCTGCCACTGCTCCACCGACAACCGTCCCGCATACAACCACCACCACAACTCCACCCGCGTTTGTTCCTCCAAAACACGTTGAGACTTCTACCACTACCACCACTACTACACACACTACTGCAGTTCCCACCACAACAACCACTGCAACCACCACAACCACGACGACCACCACTCCCACAACCACCACGACTTCCACTTCTGCGGCCACCACAGTTTCAACCACTACCACCACCACCACCACCACCACAGTCACAACCACGACCGAGCCCATTCCTGCATTTGAGCCACCCAAGCGTGTACAGACGTCGACAACCACTGAAGCGACAACCACTACCACCACAACTACCAATACCACTACCACCACAACTACCACCACCACCACAACTACCACCAGCACCACAACTACCACCACCACAACTACCACTACCACCACTACTACCACCACCACCACAACTGCCACCACCACCACAACTACCACCACCACAACTACCACTACCACCACGACAACAACGACAGTCGAAGTCGTTCCGGCCTTCGAGCCCCCTAAAACTGTTTTTGAGGCTGCATCCACCACCACAACCACCACCACTGTCGCAACAACCACTACAACCACCACCATCACCACTACCACAGAAACGACAACCCCGGAGCCGACCACAACAACCACGACGTCTTTGTCAGAACCAGAAGAGCCTTCAGTCCTGGCAGCAGGAGACTACACGCCTCCCTCTGTCTCGCGATAGCCTTTTGCATGAACACTCTGATCATGATGCAGGGTTTCAAACAAATATTTGCTTAAATGAATGTCAAAACCTAGGTTAAAACCGTCGTTTGAATTAAAAGTTTTACGTAGTATGTGTTATGTTGTCATTATTACGGCCGAGTCTAGACTGTCTAGTACATGATTATAATCATTATTATTATTATGCACCGTTAGATGCACCGTTAACTTGTTATCGGCTTGTATGAAATGTGTAGCTTTTGGTGCCACTGCATGTCAGAAAAGATACATTTTTTGAAGGAACACTTACTAGGATTAATTGAAACTATAGCATTAAGATTTTAAGTCAATTTAATTTTGACTTGATTAAAGTTTTTGTGTAGCGTAGTGGCTAGCTATACGTTAGCGGACGAGGGCTCATCGAGACAGACACAGTTAGTCAGACGGAAGGTCTGTCATGCTAGACGTTTATTGTTATTCGCTCGCTCATTCTGTTTCTGTCAGTCTGACTCTCATGCAACAGAAATACAACTGTTGATTCATGTGGCTAAATCGTATGCAATGACGCGCGCGCTTACTTCGATCACGGCCCCGGAACGACGTGCACACACACGGGCCGGTTCCATAATCACAATCGACACGCGAAGGCGGGGCGCTCGCTAACGCTCGCACTACGACGGGCATACACGTCACACATGCCCCTCCCCAGAATGATCGTCCTCGATCATTTCCTTTCTTTCATGCAAGCATCGTTCATCCTCGATCATACTTTATTTATTCCTGCCTATACTTGAATGAAATCACATAATGAAATGAGAAGCGAACGGATGCACATCGATCCTCATAAGACTGACATCGCGGAATCAAGAAATCAATTGCATCTGCATGAGGATAAAAAATTTCGTTTCACATCCACACACACGCTTCGATCAATCGTCTGGCTCATAAATATATGACATGAAAGCTGTGGTCACAACTGGACCTGCATGAGCTTACTCGCTTTGTGCATGCGCGCATGACTTCTAGTGGCAACCATGCCAGTCTCTGTAGGGTCAGACTCGCCAACCCTGTAGCCTCCCTCTCTCCTCTTCTTGGTGGCAATGCATCTGTGCACTGTCAACATGAATAACTGATGGTGCTCAATCAATCGTCCACACTTTGAGTACTGCTGCACAAACACACTGCAAGCTGGTCTTTTTGTGTTTCTTTATAGCTGCTGGTCAGAAGAATTGTCAGCCTTCTCCTTTCTTCTGTCAGACGCAATTTGACACACTCTTGCTTCCTCCCCTTCCCTTTATTTCACTCAGTGTACAAACTCTAACGAGATTGACCTAGGGTGGGGTCTGCTTCCACTTCCCGCAGCTTATGCAGGAGGGCACCACAGGTTGTCTCCTCTGTCTCCTCTTTCTTACTCTCCATCTCCTCCTCCTTCTCTGCCTGTCTGGCAGCGAATGTGCTTTCGATTTCTACGATCTGCTGCTCTGTCAATTCCTTCTCCCTCTCTACTCTTCTGGGGCCTGGCATATGGCTTTTGACTCCTGTCTGGATCGGTCTTTCTGTTTGACGGCGGTTAGAGGAATTGGCAAACTCATCTTCCTCTTCGCCGTCTCCGTCCTGTCCCTCACTGCACTCACACCCTTCGATGTGATACATGCCTGAGGGGCGGTGCACCCACTCGTCATCAGACCTCTCTCCTGTAGCATAGACCATCTTTGGCTACCCCTCTGGCCTGTAGATGTCGCTGGTCTTCTCGGACTCATGACCAAACGACAGGTGTTTCGGCCCTCTGCCATCTGTCCTCTCTTTCGGCTTCTGAATGATGATGATATCGCGGTCAGAACAGTCTTTTGCACCATGACCTGCGTGCAATGTCCTGCAGAGGAAACACCCGTAGAACTCCCTGAGGATCTCTTTTTCTTTGTTAGTCAGGGGTGGCAGCTTTCGGATATTGTGTTCTCTGCTTCTGTTTGTCTGCCCCAGTGCACTGATATCCATGGGTGCTGGACTAGTGGGATCATATGACATATGACCTCCACCACCGGTTACAGGGGGTGCTTCTATTGAGAAAAGTGTTCTGAGATGGGTTGCTGCTGCAGCAAACAAAACAGATCGGTGAGAAACGATCGAGAGTGCTTCAAATGCTGCTCCTACTGCTGCCTCGAAGTTTGCGGGTTTCTTTCTCTTTACCTCCTTCTAGACATCTTTGGGAAGACCCTTCTCGTACTGATATACTTTGTCACTCATGCTCATATCAGGGATGAAGAGCATCTTAGAGATGAAGTTGCTCATGTATGTTTTGAGATCTGTGCCCGACACTCCCACACACTTTATCCTGTCCAGTTCATCTCGGTGATCATCACGAGTCCGTCTGTCCTGAAAATATGTCAGCAGGACAGTCTGGAGTTCCAACCACGTTGCAGGCATGTGCCCATTCTTTTTTGCGAGCTTCACAGCCTTGACTGCATCGCCTTTGAGGTGGCTGTCGGCTGCACTGAGCAGCTGCGCATCGGTTATACCATGGAAGTCGCGGTACTTCTCGCACACCCGGATCCAATCTTCGAATTCCTCAACTGTTCCAGCATAATCGTAGATTGGTTTGATCGCTTTCGCAAAAGCACTGGAAAAAGTGGAATGCAAGTGGCCAAGGATCGCTCTCAACTCAGCAATCTCTGCAGCCTGAGCTTGGTACAGGGCTTTCAACTCTTCAAATTCTCTGGTGAAACCTTCCATCGTAACAGAGCAAATTTAGTCGTAACGAGGCTCCTGCTATCACGTGTAGTGTAGTGGCTAGCTATACGTTAGCAGACGAGGGCTCATCGAGACAGAGACAGTTAGTCAGACGGAAGGTCTATCATGCTAGACGTTTGTTGTTATTCGCTCGTTCATTCTGTTTCTGTCAGTCTGACTCTCATACAACAGAAAAAGGACTGTTGATTCATGTGGCTAAATCGTATGCAATGATGCGCGCGCTTACTTTGATCGCGGCCCCGGAACGACGTGCACATACACGGGCCGGTTCCATGATCACAATCGACACGCGAAGGCGGGGCGCTCGCTAACGCTCGCACCACGATGGGCATACACATCAAATTTTGTAGGTTTTTGTATTGAGTAATACATTTTAATGCATTAATTGATAACCTATATCTTATAAGAGTGTACAATATGATAGAAAAATATGTCAGGGTAAGTGTTGGGATTAGGATTTAGATCCGAAGGATTGGCTTCCCCAGGGGTGTGAAAGCGACGTGCAAGGGGGCTGCTCTCGGGTGTAGAGTGTTTTGTAAATACCCCACGCTACGCTTTCCGGGGTCATGCAGTTCGATCGCCGAGTGCGAGCCGCGCGTGGTGGCGGTGCCCGCGGCGCGCCGCGCCCGCGCGGTAGGTATACCTTCGATCAACATGCATGCAAGTTTGTCTGACCTTTAATTGTTTTCCCGAGTCCCGACTGAGTCCCAAGTCAGAGTGAGACTCTGAGTGCCTGTCAGAAGTTGCCTGAAGACCTTTTCTGACCACTCAAGATTCCTGTTGTATCTTGTACCGCAGTTTCAATTCTCACCGATACACCACCCGCCCCTAGTGCGCATTCTCTCAGTCTGGAATCAAACTGGGTCTCCCCGTGGGTCTGCAGGCCGCGGTGTCTACGCTTGCCAGCTTCTAATAACTGTCCTTCAAATCGTGAAGCCTGAATCACTGTCTCACTTGTCACCTTCGAGGGAACGTGTACGTGTCAGAGAAGCTCCACCAGTTCCCGCCAGACTGTAACACATAGTAACACACAGTTCCCGCACTAGCTCAAAGACCGCACGTCTCTATCAGATTCAGAGACTCCCAAGACTCCCTCTGCAGTGTTGGACCAGGTAGATGGGCTGTGTTGCTTCCTCTGTTCCGTTGCCTCCTGGCGGCGCTCCATCAACCCCTCTACCGGTCCCCGGACAGCAACTCTGGACTAAGAGTGCCTCACAATGCAGTGGGTGGTCTGGACACCAGTACAGGTTCAATTACAACGGCGCTCCGCTGGCCTGGTTCGACGGGAAGGGGGACCACTTCCTTGAGTTCGCCATAGGCCACGAGGAAACGAATGCGTTCCCTAACGGCCTCAAAGGACCTTCGGGCAGGGATACCGTCCAGCTCCAACTGCTGGTGGAATTTGCCGCCAATGACCCCCGTTCTTTGGACGTGCACGTCAATGGTCACTTTGTTGGGCGTTGTTGTGTAGAGACGACGGGATCATGGACGAAAGCGCAGAAGTTTGAGTATGGAGCAGTTGAGATCTTTCGCGGTTCTCCGGTGGTCCTGCGTCTGTCATGCAAGCATCAGAACTTTCCTCACGTTGGTTCTGTGGCACTCGTTTGGCCTGAGAAGAAAACATGCAGATGGTCTGAATAAAGCCTGACAGCACAAACACAAAGAATCTGCCCTGAGCTAGACCGGCATAGCAGAGCTTCGCGGAAATAAAGAATTTAAACAGGTCAGCGCCTCAATCGGACTCTGACCAGAACATTCAAGCGAGAATGTGTGTATGCCTACCACCTGCCTGCCTGCCCGTCTCTGTCTGTCTGCCTGAGTAACAGTGTCGTGCTTTTGTCTTTGTTGCCTTGTTGTTGGTGTCTGTTGTGTTCATAAAGAGAAGGAAGGAAAGAAACCATACAGTCTGTTGATCTGTCTGTCTGTTTGTCTGTCGTTCTTTCTTGCATTTGTGTTTTTTTACATGTGCTAACAAGAAAGAAGTAATACAGTCTGAACAAAAACCAGAAAAAAGAAGTCATACAGTCTGTCTGTCTGTCTGTCTGCCTGTCTGTCTGTCTGTCTGTCTGTCTGTCTGTCTGTCTGTTATCTTATCTTCTTTTCTTCTCTTTCTTGTCTTGAGTGGAAGCAGCAGAGGAGTAGCATGTGAAACCAGTGATCACGTGAAAGTCTGTCGGGAAGTGGAGAGGCAAAGGGCGCTTAACTCTCAAGTTTCGGGCCCCCTGCCCACTTTGTCTGAGTTGTCGTAATGTTCTTTTGTCTTTGTTGCTTTCTTTCTTTTTGTTTATTGTGTTCATGAAGAAAAGAAGGGAGAAGAAGAAACATATAGTCTGTCTGTCTGTCTGTCTATCTGTCTATCTGTCTGTCTGTCTGCCTGTCTGTCTGTCTGTCTGTCTGTTATCTTATTTTCTTTTCTTCTCTTTCTTGTCTTGAGTGGAAGCAGCATAAGAGTAGCGTGTGAAACCAGTGATCACGTGAAAGTCTTTCGGGAAGTGGAGAGGCAATGGGCGCTTAACTCTCAAGTTTCGGGCCCCCTGCCCACTTTGTCTGAGTTGTCGTAATGCTCTTTTTCTTTGTTGTTTTCTTTCTTTTTGTTTATCATGTTCATGAAGAAAAGAAAGGAGAAGAAGAAACATATAGTCTGTCTGTCTGTCTGTCTATCTGTCTGTCTATCTGTCTGTCTGTCTGTCTGTCTGTCTGTCTCAGACTGTCTGTCTGTCTGTCTGTCTGTCTCCATGTTGTTAAATTAACTAACTAACTAACTAACTACTTTTTGGAAGAAAGTGGTTATACTTAACTAGTTATAACTAGTTATTAATGAGTGGTAAATCAATGCTGAAATGCAAACTTTTCAGTTATAGAGAAGGTGATTTTTACAGGTATGAAAAATGTTGGTATGCCGGTAGGTTATAGTACAGACTGATACTCTTTATTACAATATATAAAACACATTTGATTGGTACATCAGAAAGTGTTGAAAATAGTTTTTTTTTATCAACTATATCATTTTCCATTACAAACTATACCATTCACTAACTTATGTTGTCATATGACCATAGTTTTATACTAAATCTATCTCAATTTAGCATCCAGAGGAGACTTAGTTCATAAGTAGTTATAACTGGTTATTTGCTTATAACTAGTTATGGGGGGTGCTGGTTAGTTATAGTTAGTTAGTTAAGTTAATTTAACAACATGGGTCTGTCTGTCTGTCTTTCTGTTTAGTGCATATTGTATGAGTTTAACATTTAAAAAATACCTTCAACTTGAACAATACAGGATGATTCGATCGTACATTAGTTTTTAATGTATATAGTTTAGCAGACGCTTTTAGACTACACTTTCATAGTCTGAATCTATCCGAATCAGAGAGGAGAGGGATATATTTTATAGATTACTTTTTATAGATTATTTTTTACTTATAAAACTAATGATTATTCTAATCTTAAAAATGATGATAACTCATTAATAATGTTGTATGGATTCTAATTGATTCAAATTCTTGTACGAGAGATTGTACGAGAAACATTTATACAGTCATACCATAGCAGTCACACTGACTGAGTGTAACTGAGTGACAGGGTACTAGGGCCTCAAATCTCTTAACAATCGAGCCGACCCGGCCCTTATTGTGAGGCATTGTGAGGGTTAGGTAGGCTTATGTCGGTCTTCAGCGACAAATTGCCAAGTTTCGCCCGACCACATATATTTAAGCTAGAGCTTCCTCATTTAGATACGCTCACCGCCGCTCAGCCCAACCCGGCCCGCCAGTACCCGCCAGTAGGCTGCGGGTGCCAGTGGGCACGCCCACACTTAAAGAAGAGTAGAACAGTATAGCAGAGCTCTCTTACCTAGCTCCTTCCCTCGTAGCTAGAGGGCCCATAGATCGAAGTTTGTGTCCCGTCCAGTCTAGTTTGGTTTACTGGCTCCCTTCCGTCCTGTACGGTCTATTGCAATATATTACTGCTAGGTGAGACAATAAGTTCAGTCAGTCGGTACTTCAGTCCAGTACCTACAGGAGAGAAAGTCTGACAGTCCACCATTCCCACTCCTGGTACTTCTGAATGTTTCTTTCCGATCCAAGTCTCTTTCATTTATTTTTCTGCATGTATGTGAAGAATTACTTTTTGAGCTCAATTGCACGTTTTGCATTTTGCTCTCAGTCGCTCGCATTCGCGCACGGTCACGCACTTCCTGACCGGGTCTGACTTTACTGCGCGCGGCGGCAGGATATTCCAAGATCGGCGCCGCAAGGGCCGAACTTCGGATATTCCCCCTATCTCGTCAACTCGCGTTAAATTTCATTTTTCTTCCAGACTGTTTCTCAATCAATCGATCGGGATTTTACTTCTGTCAGTCAGTGGTTCGGTCGGTCGGTCAGTCAGTCGGCTATTCCACTCGTTTGCTTGCCGGTCAGTCAATCCTTCAGTTAGTCAATTCTTTAGTCAGTCAATCAGTCACTCGGTCAGTCAGTCAGTCAGTCAGTCAGTCAGTCAGTCAGTCAGTCAGTCAGTCCTTCAATTTTTCACTTTGTCAGTCGTTTTCGGTCTTTCACTCACTTCATTTCTTCATTCACTTCATTCCTTCACTTACTTCAGTTATTCTGTCTTTCACTCACTTCATTCCTTCACTTACTTCATTCCTTCACTCTGTCAGTCCTTCAATTGGTTTTCTTCCTTCTATTCTTTCCTTCATATGGTCAGTCAGTCAGTCAGTTGTTCAGTCAGTTGATCTTCCTTTTTTCTTTCTTATCTCTTCAAGCTTCCTTTCAAGACTTCCACTTTCCAAGTGGGCCCCCTCTTCCAGTTTAGTTCTATCCATTTGCTTGATTTTCTCTTAGCATATCTTTCGTTCTCTTCTTTTTTTCTATTTCTCTCTCTCTCTCTCTCTCTCTCTCTCTCCCTTTCTTTCTTTCTTTCTTTCTTTCTGTCTATCTTTCTGTCTTTCTTTCTTTTTTCCTTTCTTTCTTTCTTTCTTTTCTCACTTCTGTCTCTTTGTCGCCTGCGAGAGCACCGAGTAGCTGCCAGCGTTCTCGTTCCCCCTTACTCGAGTAGGTGACATCCACTCCTTTGTTTTTCCCTCTTTTTTTTTTCTTCCAGCTCTGTTTTCTTTTTTTTTCTTTTTCAGTCTCTTTTGACCTCTTTTTTTTTTTTTTTTTCATGTTCAGAGATTCAGTTCTCCCCATCGCTTCCCGTGTCCGTGATTCAGAACTCATCGGGTTACGGAGCTTGACTGTGGCTTTGCAGTGACTGTTCAACCTGCCCCCGTCAGGTTGGCGTTGCCATCACTCCCCCTCCGGGTCCTGCTCACATTCACTTCTTCTCGGGGTTGCTGTCTCTCCATATCTACTTTGTGTGCGAGATTGCCTACCTGTGTACGTCTGGTTGTACTTGTTTTTCCTTTTTATCTCTTTCCCCTCTTTCGTTCTTGTCGCATTTACTTCCTGGCTCTTTTCTTTCCCCGTGTGATTGCCTTTCTTATCCTGTCTATGAGTGTGTGTTTTCGCCTTCGGATTTCGCTCTTTCCTCTTTTTTTTTTCATTTCTTCCTCCTTGCTTATTTGTGTCTTCTTTTCATTTGTTTTGTTGTTTTCTTCCTTCATCTTTTTCTTTTCATCCCTCTTCTTGTTCTTCTTCTTCTTTTTTTTTTTTTTTTTCGTTAACATCTTCCGATGTCTGAGGCTTTCCCTCTGGTTGTCTGACTAATCCCTTTCTTTTTTTTTTTTCCATTTTGCATCTGCAGATATTTGAGGCACTTCCTCTTGTTGATTGACTAGTCTGACTTTCCTTCTTTCGTTGCCTTATCCCTTCCTTCCCTTGCCTTTCGGAGCTGCCTGTCGCTCTTCTCAAATTCATTCCCCATCCTGTTCCCCTTATCTCCCGCTTCCCTGTCTCTCGATTTCCCAGTTTGCAGAGCAGAAACATTCATTCAGGCGTGTTGTTCAGCAACAAACAAGAAGGGGATCAAGTGACTTCCACTTGACTCTGAGCATGGATACCGTTTGATTCATCAATCTTTTCTGTTCACGCGCAGACTGAGATGGGATAGAGATTGGAAGAGATAAGAGAATGGACGAAAAAAGGGTTCAGAGGAGGGAGAGAGATGGATTTTGAGTGAGACGCAGTTGCACGTTTAGGTGGAGTCGAGATGCATGCCGTCACTTCCGTACATGTCGGAGGAGAGATGTACAGAGGAGAGTTAGGACAGTAGTCCAGTGTTCAGCAGCAGCTGCATGTTGCCTCCATTTGTTCAAATTCCTTTCTTAATGCGCAGTATCCTTCATCTCCATTCTTTTCTCCCTTCTTTCCCATTCCTCCTCCTTACCACCAAATTGGTTTGGTCAGCCAGTCGGCTCGGTTTAACTCACGAGGTGTCCACACGACGTCCCTCAGCATGTCCACCCCCATCCTTCTTATGCCCTGGATCACATAGTCGAGCTCTTTCTGCAGCTCTGGCTCGGCTGTGCACTTGCCGGACCGCAGGCTGTCATAGACACCTTTCGAGTCCAGATAGAAACGGACCCTTGGGAATTTGCCCGTCAATTCGTCTATGAGGTAGCATGGTCGCCACGCTTCCCTCACTGTCTGTTTGAGGGCTTCCATCTCTGCTGAGTACGGGTGGTCATGGAGTTTTGTTGACCTTGCTGTCTTGAACAGCACTGGGTTCCATTCGTCCCCCTTTTCGTGGCTCCACGTTTCGTCCCCCCAAAACCCTACAGTCCCCTTCCTGACCTCTTTCGTCTTCGGCTTCCTAGAGGCATCCGAATA
>JAHBMJ010001200.1:8149-34575 GCA_018398765.1 Chromera velia | reverse complement strand
TCCTGCACATCTCCGGTGGGAGAGAGACGAAGAACATAAGAAGTAAATTATGGATGCTCAACAAGACGGGTGTCCACGTCAAAGAACCTGTTCGTTTCGAAGGCAGGATCGCACTTAAGAAACGACTCACGAAGCCAAAAACAGATTCAGACCATCCAACCTGATGATCCTCATAAAAGCTGACGGAAGGGAATGGCAAGAAAGAAAAAATATCATCGTTGCAGACGGAAAAGTAGATAAAAAAGAGAAGACTGACGGCAGTGTCGAGGGAAGCATCCCTTTGTCTGTCTGTCGGGTCCACTGCACCGAGATCCGTACCGTGAGCTCCTGGGGTTGGTGCAGCTCCGCGTGCGTGTCTGCGTTCCATGTCCGCATGTGACGGTGCATCTGGTCCAGCCAGACCACCCAGTCCACACGCCGTCCCTCACAACTGCATATCAATCGAATATTCAAGGAAATCGACAGCACACGTATGTTGCAAAATGCGACTTGATTAGAGATAAAATACGCTCAGTATTTCCTCACCAAAAAGACCAGAAGAGGGACAAAGGAAGAGAACTCACAAGACCTCGGACGTCCTCTCTCATTTGTGGATATTCACACGACAGTCAACCCCATACTTCCCCCCCTATTTCTGCCTACACCTCCCCCAGACTGCCTGTCTGATCGACCGACTCACTCTTTGTGTAGATCACTCTCTGTCTCCAGTCCTCTGCGCGGTTGTCGTACCACTCTCTGTTCATTCCTCTCATCAGCCAGCTGCAGGATCGAACAGACGCAGAAGAAATTGAAGAGAAGGGAAGAGAAGGAAAATCCGAGCTTTTACCAGCCCTCATCTTCAGATCGCTCTCATCGGCACCGTCTCTAAAAACACACAGTCAGTACACGCACAGGAAAGACACCAGAACCCCTCAAAACAACCCCCCCCCCCAACCTCTTTTCCCTTTCCCCCAGATAGAAAGAAAGAAAAAGCACGAACAAAAAAAAAAAACAAAAACTGACTTCGCATCAGGGTCCCAAGTAGCCCACTGATCGTACCAGTTCAACCGCCCCGTCCAATGGGTCCCGATCGTCCGCCCCGGATGCATGACTCGGCAACACCTGCAGGCAGGGAGACAGCAAATCGACGCACGCGGGGAAAGAGCAACAAACAAAAGAAAACCAGCTGAACTGATGTCTGGATGGAAGCCTCAATGCAGGATTCCGTCAAGGCAAAAAATAACAGCAAAAACCACAAAATGCCCATGCAGGCCAGGGGTCACTTCCGAACCATTCACCTGGGACAGACAGACAAAGAAACACAGACAGAGACAGAGACAGTCTATGACGTTGTGAATATCCGCCGAGTCTCCATGTATTTCTGCAGACTGTCCCAGAAACACATTCCCTCCTCTGCCTCACTCACTGACTGACTGACAGGAAATGAAAATTCCTGTCTTCGCGTCTGTTGTCGTGTCCACTCTGGACTCGCACGAGCGCCTCTGCACATGTATGTCAGTCAACATGCACACAGCCACCATGCACCGTTAGGGAGTGGAAAGGGAGGGAGCAAAGGTCAGTCACGCTCAAATGAAAGGAAAGGGAGAGATGCGGAAAACACTCAAATTCCTCCAACAAGTGAATGCACCATATGGACTGCGAAAGGGAAGTACAAATGTTGTGCATAAACAATTCTCATTTCGTTCCGAGGCAGCACGAAGGAGGGAAGGAAGGAAGGAACGAAGTCTCCACGTCAGATCCACCTTCAGAGTCTCTCTCTCACTCGTCAAACAAATATTTATTTTAGCTTCTTCAAATCCCAATCCATGTGAGACAAATTCTTTGCCTGCCACAGTCAGTCACGTGCCGTGGAATGCCTACCCCGGATTTCTTTTTCTCTCTCCGGAGAGCCGTCTTCTGTGTCAAATCATCCCCATCCCGCCCACGCATTCATGCCCTCCCTCCCTCACCCACCCAGGTGGTTGCACTCCCGAGTCCATGTGTGCCAGTCGTGACCAGTCCACCCGAGCCAGCGGCAGTGCGCACGTCCGAACCCTTGAAGGTACCCGCACTGCAATTAAACAGCAGAAAGCACCTTTTCAAGTGAACGCAACCATAATAGGTGCAGCTACACGACGAGAAGGCATTCAAAAAGAGCGATGCAGACAAATCGAAAACCCAACGAAACCCTCCAAACAAAACGACGTCAATGCCCTGTCACTGCTTTCCCTTCTTCTACGGACCTTCCATCTCCACTGTCGGTCCTCCTTTCTGTTGTGGTGATGAGACTGCACCCCCGAGAACATCGAGTTCCCAGGACACTGGTAGTCCATCCACCCGTCCCAACCGTTCACCCAGCCTGTCCAGCCCTGAGTGATGGCGAAGTCTGCATTCGCTCGGTCAGTCAGGCAAGCACAGGTTTTTGCATACGAAGAGCAGAGAGCACAGGAAGGGGAAAACCAAAAAACAGGTCCGTGGGCGAGAGGGGGGGCTTTGCAGTTGCTCATTGCAGCAGCGGCTGGTGTCAGCGGCGTGGAAGGTACATATGGAGCGGGCGTTGCACCCACCCACCCACCCACCCACACACACACACACACACACACAAAATCCACTACGCCTTCCTACAGACCCACAGACTGACTGACTGACTGACTGTCGAATGCCTGTCCGCTCGTGTCCTCTTCTGTGGAGTTGGATGAAGTCTCAACCAGGCCCAACCCGTTCCCCCGCAGGAGGGCCTTGGCTTCCTCAATGCTCACAGGGCGCAGTTCCCTCTTCTCGCCTTCTTCCCCTGCAGGCAGCTGTGGATCTCCAATCTTCCCCTCTGGGTCCACACCTCTCGTCTGAACTGCGTGACCATCCCAGAAAAGTTGGGGAAGGGGAACAGCCTCGTCATCATTCTTCCTTCCAAGCAGAGACGAAGAAGATTCCGCGTCATCGTCCACTGGAGACGGCTGGATGAACATATCTCCATTGCCTCCCCATCCCCAGTCATCGGGCTCCTCTTCAGGCCACAGGGCGTCGTCTGCACTCAGAACGTCTGTCTCGGAATCTTCCCCGATCTCGTCCTCAAAGCCCATCCCCATATCGGCCTTTGAGTCGCCATCGTCTTCTTCAAAGTCGTGCTGCATCTCCTCCCAGAACTTCGCAACCTCCCCAGCCTCATCTGTACCCGACGGGAAGGGGAAGTCTCCTGCCGCCATCTGTTCCTCCATTTGGCCTCCGAAGTCTGCCAAGCCGTCAGTTTGGTGGCTCTCTGGAGGTTCTTCCTCATCCTCCTCCTCAGCATTCACAGCTGCAGTGGCAACTGTTCCCTTCTTCTGGTGCGTCTTCTTCCTCATCTGCGTTCATGCAAACGAGTCACGTGCACAGAAACAAGACACAATTTCAAGAGTTCTGCGCATAGGTACGCGCAGGGATGGGTGCTTCGTAAATGTAGCCACTCTGACGGACAGACTTCGAAGGTCTGCAGATCGTCTTCCTATCTTGGACCGCTGCGGTTTCAACGACTCCTCTGAAGAAGAAAGGCTGAAAAGAAGGGGGGGAAATGCAAAGGTCGTGGATGAAGAGAAGAAGGGTGGAGATGCGCAAACTGCCTGGTTGCCATCTTATCGCATCCTTTTCCCTTTCTGATTCCTGTATGAAGAAGAGAGACGGCATCCCCACACTCCCTGATGCATTTCATTGGACAGACCGACGAACCAACCTGGAGGAAGGAGGCAGCTGGGGTTTCTGTCGGCTTGATGACAGTCAGGTTCTCTCCCTTGAAGGGCGCACCGTCGACGTCTGACGCCTGCCCGTCTGACGTTCTTGAGTCCGGAGTCTCGTCGTCAGAGGTGATCGTGGGGTCGTATCTGCACGCTCCCACACAGGAACCCAGCCAGTCAGTTATTCATCCTTGTACTTATCCGTATACACGGAGCAGGGACATTATTTGGATAGGCTTGGCCCAAACAGATGTGTGTATCATCAGAATTACGCGCTAATTGGATAACGGTTGCATCACACCTTAAACAGAGGAGGAAAAAAATGACTAGTCCCCGACCCCCACACCGACAGAAGAGAGAGCCTGCATGCATGCAGAAAGGACTCTTGCTTCAACTGACCCCACTCCGAGCTCCGGTGCCGGCGTTGGGCCATCATCATCATCGTCATCGTCGTCATCGTCAGAGTCGCCTGCTGCTGTTGGAGCAGGGGTCGCCCTCAGAGCGTGTGCGCTGTCCTCTGATGTGCTTTCCACCTCCACGTCGCTATCGATCTGCAGGAAGGAAGGAAGGAGGACATGGATCGAGGAGGAACACGCGCACAAAAGAAAAACGACGAAAAGACAAGAGAGAAAGGGGACTCCTTTTTCTGCTTCTTTCTACGAGAGATAGCACAAAAAAGAAAACGCCGTGCTTCCTTGTGGATACCCACTCCCTTGTAATATTCCCGTTTCGTACGGTTCCTCGCCAACTCACTCGCTCACTGCATCTTGCAGCCCCCTCACGACTCAGAAGGGCACCAAGCGACGGACTCATTAAGGTAGGTAGGCAGGCAGACAGGCAGGCAGACAAGAAGAGATCTCTCCAGACTCCCATTTTCACACCACAACCAGACCATCCATACAACTGAATGCACACATCCATCCATTCATTCATTCATTCATTCCACTACCAGGCAGCCCACCTGGACAAGAGAGGACCCTGTGTGCTTGTAGCAAACAACAGAGGCAGCCCTCGCACCGCAGTTGGAGTCCTCCATGCGACCCGACACGCCGTCTACCCACATGCACGGCTGGTTCCCGGGTTTGCCCACCTACACGGATAGGGAAGCGAAGACACAGACAGGGCGCGGAGAGCTGCTGATTAGAGAAACAGAAAGTATATAAGAGAAACATGAAGCAAGCAAAAACACATGGAGGAACTAGAACCCCCATGCGAGAGGACATCCGCGAATTCAGGGGAAAGAGGAGAGATTTCTGCATGGATGCAATGCTGAAGAGAACAGCAGCGGCGGGGGAAAAGAGAAACACAAAAAAGTAGTCAAGAAGAGTAGAGCGGCCCAGCCTGTCTTTCAACCCCCCCAGGGCTTTCAGTCCCACGCCCAACCCCCCCCTACCCCCAAACGACGGACGGACGGACGGACCATCCAATGGAAAAATTGCATCGTCTTTCCATCGGAGAACTTCCAGTCGCTTCCGACCTTCTTTCTGCACCAAGAAAGAAAGAGAACATAGAAACAGAAAAAACGTCTTTCTTCCCTCTTGCTCATTTCTTCCAGATCGTCTTTGTTCCCTTGAAAGCCAAAAATCCAACCATCATGCTACCTTCTTCAGCCCCCAAAATAAGATCGGGACTATCACAGAACCCTGACACGCACCTCCTCATGGTATAGGGAAAAATAAAAAAACCTTTCTAACAAATCAAGAAAAGACTCGACTGAACTCTACTCACCCATCCACCCAAGCCTTTGCAGCCCGAGGACAACTCTCAGACATTCCGTCGAAGGCACCATCCATGTCGGCATGGGAGTCGACGACAGCCAGTTCCATCTTTTTCGTCTTGCAGAACGCATAGGCCTCGTCCCGGGTCCACGTCTTCCCATTCTGGCAGAACACAGAGTAGGTCTTCTCTGCAACCAACCCACGAACACCAAGGGAGAAATGAATGCAGCAAAATAAGATTAAGTTTCCTGCTCCCTCCAAAGATGGGCTTCATCCTCTCTACATACTCCCGCAAATAAATCACTGCACCCGCATCGATGAATGTCCTTTAGGCTCGTCTCTAAAGATCTGACAGGACGAAAGAAACGACAACTGACGACTCTCAGAAGTGGCAAAGAATTGTTTTGACCCGATCTACGACAAACGATCATTTCGTCCTCTCTTTAACGATATGCTCTACTCACTTGCAGGCTCGCAGATGGCTCCTGGAAGTCGATGGGAGCACGGGATATCGTTGGCCCCAGGTCCCTTATAGATCGCGATACAGTCCTCGTTGCCCCCCCAGTTATTCGGCTCATTGCCCGACCACGGCGCCCAGGGCATAGGAGAGCCGTCTGAGTACTTCCAGCTGCCTTCCTTCGCGCTGTCCGTCCCGTCAACGTATGCAGAGGTGATCTTCCCTGCAGTCAGACAGACAGGAGGATTTGCTGGTTTCGTGTGCTTCATCCCAACTCACCACACGCGCACGCATAATAGAAACACACGCAAAAGAGAAAGAGAGAGGGAGAGAGAAAGAGAGAGAGAAAGAGAGAGAGAGAGAGAGAGAGAGAGAAAGAACGAGGAGAAAAGACACATCCACAATAACAGAAAAAAACGAAAAAAACACCAGTATTGCCTGCGAGAGGCGGCGGAGCGGGACACACAAGAAAGAAAAAATCTATCAAAGATTTACTCTGCTTTTCCTTACGAGTCCACAAAGAAGCAAGAGCCCGAAGATGAGGGAAGGGAATCAACGGACAAGAAAGAAAACATAAAGGGGGCGGGTTCGTCTTGTTCGCAAGGTATTCTATTCAAATTCACCCTCACCCACCTCCGCAAGCTGCTGCCAGTGCAGCGACAGAGATCTCGGCCTTTGAGGGGGAGCTGATCTTTGCGAGGGTCATGCCCTCATTCGCACACGCGCCCTTGGCCTCGTCGTAGTTGACGGGACCGCACAGCACGCGGAAGTAGGGCTCTGCAGTCAGACAAACAAGACCCACAAACACCCACACATACATACATACACACACATACACACACACACACACACACACACACACACTCACAGAGAGAGAGAGAGAGAGAGCAAGAGTAAGAGTAAGAGCAAGAGAAAAAGTAAGAGTAGGAATAAGAGAGAGGTGGGGGAGATACGGAAGCAACGGACGCAAGAGAAAGGAGAAGTTTCTGAGAGTCTCCTTGAATCGAATTTCTTCCTATTCTTAGGCAAATAAAGGGGGTCGTCATTCAGGAGCTTCTCACGCTTCGTACACGAAGAGAGATCAGGAGAGTTGAAGAACAGGAAAAAAAGGGGACAGACAAAAAGGCGGAAAGAGCGAAGTCTGTTTTCTTCACTCTTTCTGAATTCCGCTTCCTCAACTGTCCAATGACTTCAGTATCTTCATTCTCAGCGCTGTTCCTGAAATCTAGGCAGAGAGAATCACAGCCAGACCAAGTGCATGCTCGACAGGCAGGCTGACTGACGCTTGGCAGATTCCACGTTGACTGATGTGAGGAGCTTGCGACGCTTTGTCCTTGCCATACACGTTTCTGAACAGGGGCAGGAGTGGGGGAAGGATCATGTGAGGGTTCACAGTCAAGAGCAAAGCGGCGACTTTATTGGGCGTGCTTACTAGAAGACAAAGAAAGCGCTTCGACATGAAGGTAAAAAGACAAGCTCACTTTTTTTCTTTGCCCTGTCACAGCTCACACTTCATCTGAAAAAGCCAAATCACGGTTGGATTTCTGAACCCCTTTTTTGATGTCGCGCTGACTTTGTCAGCCATGAGGATCAGCAATCAAACAGACATCGCTGAAGAAAACATTTACGTCTCCACGCTGTCCCCCCCTCTCTCTGACTCACTTACCAGGATCTGCAATCAGACAAGTGTCATATCTGGCCACCCCGAAGAGCGCCCCGTTGGTGACGTGCTCCTCTGTACCGAATTCCGTCATCAGGGCCCCGCAAGAGGAGAAGAGACGGCACTGGCCTACAGACGCAGCCATGCCGACCCAGAAGAAATTGCACCCTGAGTCGTCTCTGCACTTCTGTGTGCAGATCGAAATGTCCCCCGTCTGGATTGTCTCGATCAAGTGCTCCAACACGCACATCAATTTTCCTCTTGCAATCATCTGAGGAGGCCCCGTAAGGGCCGGGATGCGGTTTTCACCCTCTTTCGGGAGTTTCTCGAATTGCTGGGCCGATACAGGAACGGTAGGCCCCCACTCGACAGGGAAGCACTCACAGGGGTCGAGGGAGAATGAGGCCGCACCTGGTGGAGACGGCACGTCCCGACTGTGGATCGTGAAGGCTTCTGTGGATGAGCTCTTGTCGTTGGTCTCTCCCTCTTCCTCTGATGCTGTCGAGCTTCCTGCCTTCTCTTCCTCTTCTTCCTTCTCCTCCTCCGCTGCCGCAGGAATCAGGGGATTCCCACAAGGCCGGGGGGACCGGGTGAGACCCCAGTTGTTCGATTTCTTGTTCGAGGCGATGGCGTTGCGTGCGGCGTCATCGAAGAAGACATCGATCACCATCTGGTCTGCACACAAACAGAGAGACTCGATGGGAATGTTTTAGATCGAGGATCGTCAAATACAGACAGAGAACATCAGAGGGGAAGGATGGGGCAAAAGAACGTTCCGACCAGCTGACCGCGACAGAAAATCAAGCTTGTCAAACGTCGCACGCCACTTCGCTGACTTAGTGACTGACTGGCTGGCTCCACAAACGAAGCCACATTGAAATAAACTCGCAAAGGGTCAATCCATCGCTAAAATATACAAAATCTCCTATCAGTTTAGAAGAAAAGAGACACACAAAGCGTGTGAGCAAGTAGATTGCTTCCTCGACCCATCAATACATATTTTTGCCTTCTCACTGCGCGTATTCACTCAATGTCAGGTTCGCACATGTCTCATTCCTTCTTGCTCTCTTTTCTTCTTTGCGTCCGCCTCTTCAACTTCACGATTACTGACGTCCTTCTCTCCTCTCCTCTGACGAATTGACTGACCTTTGTTTGAGGGGGGCGATCCTGCTCTCCACGACATAGACCTTTCTGGGATGCACGCGAGGTTCCTGCCCCTCAGTTGGAACGTCGCCGTCTTGTCGTCAAGAAAGTCGGTGGCGGGGTGGGCCTGCATCAGAAAGAAAGAAGAAATAGAAAAGGCATTGCGGTTTCCGCGTGAACAGAAATCAGCAAACGCACTAGGTAATGCAGCAGACCGAACGAATGAAAGTAAAAAGCGAAAGAGGGGTGAGCACAAACTAGATTTAGGAAAGACAAGTGGAGAGAGAGGCATTTAGAGCAACGAACTGATCCTTCGAAAAATAAATTGCGCTCTTCCAAACGAAGACCTACAGCAGCCTAACTGACTGACTGACTGACTGACTGACTGACCTGCTTAACGATCCAGTGATGGTTAGAGCAGGAGACACCAGGTTCCCTCGACGGAATGAACTGCAATCCAAAATGGACATGCACTGAAACTTTTCATTCGTTCGCTCATTAATTCATTCATTCAAAAGAGGGAGAGCGTCGATTGGCATAATTCGCGCAAGACACACATCAATTCAAGTTGCGCTCTTAGAATTGGTGCGATAAAAGGAGTGATGAGCAAAGAAACAAAACACACTGAGGGTGCAATGACGGAGAGCAGGAGAAGGACGACGGGAGTACATAAAAATCGGATCTATTAACACCAACCCCCCACACCCCCTTACCTTCATCAGGTAAGCCACATCATTGGGGGTGAAGCCGATCTTCTGGTAGACGTAGTCCTTCGCCTCCAAGTCCCTCACCACAGGGCAGAACGTCCCGGAAAGCCAACCTGCATGCATGGATGTGTGGTGGGGGTGGAAGGAGGGGAAAAGGGAAGGGAGACCGACTGGGCAGAGACAGGCACAGGGAGAAAGACAATGCGTAGACAGTGTGTTTTTCTCTCCCCCTCTTCATTTTCTAGTTGGCCGAGGGACAGGACGATAGAGAAAGGGAACGGCGGAGAAACGAACCCACCCACCCACCCACCCACGCAGATCGACACATCCCCATCAAACGAAACGACAAGACTGCATGCGTGACTGACTGACCTTGGTTGTCCACGTCCAGTTGCATACAGGTCGAGTCAGGCGAGCTCAGGGTCAACTTCGCCGCGGCATTCACGGCACTGCAATGGAACACAGAAAGAAAAGGCTGAGAGGAGAAGGGAAGGTTGAGAGGAGCAGAGACGGGGGACGATTGCCACAGCAGAAATCCACCATCACACAGATCGAGTCAGTGAAGGGCAGTTACACACCATCACGTTATTCTGGGAGGGTAGGCAGCACATCGGAATCCGCCGGCACACACAAAAGAAAGATTAATGGGAGAGGAACAAACGACGACGAAAGAGAAAAACACACGGGCAAGGGAAGACCAGACAGAAAAAGAAAAACCAAGCACAGGAGACCAACAAACAACTGGTGCTTCCTTCCTTTCTTCCTTCCATAATTCGACTGACGTTGCTCCTTTGACGTCGCGTCCCTGTCCTGCGACTTTCCTTCCCTTTGAGCACTTCCTCCCTGCGTACACGTACATGGGGCACGTGGCATCTTCTCTGCAGGCCTTCCTGCACTTCTCCTCACTGCCGTCTCCAGCAGCCAGGGCAGCCAACTCGAGCTGGTTAGACATCAACACCAACGGCTGCCAGGCGTCGCTCTCCTGCAGCAAAGGGCACAAAATTAAGCAAAGATGAGCACACGAGAAGAGGAGGCGACTTTCGGGAAACACAACGAAAGAGATAATACATAGACGGAAGGAGAATCGCAAATAGATAGACTTACTAGCAACCCACCCACCCACCCCACACACACACCCATGCACTGACCTGAATGGTAAAGGTTATCCAGGGGGAGAGGATCCAGGGGATCTTGTCTGAATTCTTGGAGGTCGGGAGGACTCGGCCGGCAATGCGGCAGGCGAAGGAGACCTCGCCCCTTTGGGTGGCAGAATTGAACTGCAGACAGAGAGAGAGACGGACAGAGGGGTGAGACGAAGTGTGTATGTAGAAACAGAAAAAGGAGAACCAATCCAGCGAGTACGGGTATGGGGAGAAGACATTGAAAGGAAAAGAAATAACACAGCAACGATGCCAAAAGGAAAAGCGAGTCATGCATGAGGGGAACCGGGAGGAAACTCACAATCAATCGAGATGCAAGCCAATTGATCAATCGAGGGAGTCAGTGCTCCCTCCAAGACGACGAAGGCTCCCTCTCTTTCCTTCCTTCCTTCCTTTCCTTCCTTTTCTTCCTTTTTTTCTTTCTGTCTTTCTTTCTTTCTTTCTTTCTTCCTTTTTTTTTCTTTCTTCCTTCCTTCATTCCTTTCTTTCTTTCTTCTTTCTTTATTCCTTCCTTCCTTCCTTCCTTCCTTCCTGTCTTTCTTTCTTTCATTCTGCAAAAGAAGCCAACAAAAGAAATCCCCTCAATCAACCACGCACCTTCATGTCCAGTCCATCATCCGACTGCACAGCGAGAGCGGGTCCCCCCATGATCTCTCCCGTCAGAGGGTCCAGGTCGAACAGGGGGATCTTCCGGCCAGATGTTGTCGTGTACAGGACGTTCTTTGTCGTCAACTGCACGGAGAGACAGAAAGGGGAGGAGGAAACGGGAGAAAAAACTACACCAGGAGAACAGACAAAGGAAAGAAGAGTTGCTCATAAGAATGTTCGCACCACGGCAAAAGGAAGAAGCGAAAAAAAAGGCAACATGAAGGCAACATGCATGTCACCAACACAGAATGAGAAGGCACAAAGGGGTCTCACCAGAATCAGAAAGGCAGACAAAGGGGCGGGCAGCTGGAAAGAGAATGCGTAGTTTCTCATGCCGCAACCTTTAAGAAGGAAGACTGGAGCGGCGTAAGTACTTGCACTTGCATGAGATCTAAACTGCCTGACCTCGTGTGTGATCTTGTTGTCTTTGCACGAGAGCGAGAAGACGATGGGTGCCATGGGCTGTGGTTTCTTTGCCGATGCGGGTGGAGCCTTTGGGTTGAAGGGAAGGAATGCTCTACTGGCGTGGAGACGGAGACCTGCCGTTAGACGGAGGGTGTTGTCGGGGTACTGGATGGAGGGCCATCGGGACATGAACATGGCAATGAAGGTAAACTTCTGCTCCTGCATCGCCTCCACGTCCTTCAGACCTGTCACCTCAGGGTCCGTCTTCTTGGCACCTTCAAGGAGTTTCACTCTGTACGGAGGTAAAGAAGGGGGCGGATGGAGACAGAGAATGAGGATGGGCGGTGGGCACAGAAGGCGGAGGAGGGACACCAAGTGACAGACAAAGACAACAAGAGTGAAGGATTAACGAAGGTATCCATGCAGAGACGAAAAAAAATCTGAAAAGCAAAACCGAATTCCCATGCGAATCACACGATGCCTGTCGGCTGACCTGACGGCCTATCGGTTTCTCTGCACGTTTCTCTGTCTGTGTACCCGTCTATCTCTCTGCATGTCTATCTTTCTGTCCAGCTCGCCTCTCTACTCTCTCTCTCTCTGACTGAGGACTGACTGGCATTTCCCTGCAGCGACGTTCATGAGGTCAGCCCCCACGTCCGTTTTGTTGTACCCTTCCGAGTGGAGTTCCTCCACGATGTCCGCTCTGTCCTGCGAGAGGCCCCCCATGCTGCCAGAAAGTGACGTCTTCGCAGAGAGCTCCCCGGTCTTCCAGAAGCTGCGGGTGTCCAGCCAGTCGAGACGGGGGTTACAGTTGATCGAGTAGCTCCCGATCTGGGGTGTCCTCCCTGGGGCCTTCCTGATGGCGTATTTGTCCCCGGCTGCAGTGTCATGCATGCGCGAGAATGACCTTGTGGTCAGAGTAGAGAACAGTGAAAAGGGAACAGTGAAAAGGTAAATGGAGGCCAGCGAAAGGGTGACAGCTGAGGGGCAGGCAGCAAAGAGAGGAAACCAAGAGAAGTAGAGCGATGGGCTTCTATCTTCACAGGTGAGCTGTGGGTGGACACGGGGAGCAAACACAACAAGGGGGGCTGATGGGCTGACTGACTGACGTGCGAGAAGGACAGTCTGATGGTCGTACGAGTAGGGGAGGAATCTGAGTTTGAGTGTTCCGTTGAACATTCTGCCCTCCTGAGGATCCTCCACTGCCGAGATGACGCACGAAGTCTCGAAGGATTCCTTTGTCAGAGGCTTCCCAGATATCACACCGGTGGAGGAGTCAACTGACAGGCCGTAGTCTTGGAGGTTGCAGTCACTGCTCACGGCGTAGTGGCTGGCTGTTCTCGGAGACGGGAACAACTCGACCTTCTGGCCCAGCACCAGATCCCGGTTATCTGCAACAACAGGGAGACGGAAAAGGGAGGAAAGTGAGAAACAGACGGACGAGAAAGGTTCTGGAAATGCGTCGAAAAGCCCGAAAGCCCAGACTGACCATCGTATGCAAAGGGGGTGGGTTGCTTGATACCGCCACCGCAGGCACAGCAGGCAACATCAGCGGAGACGCCCTCAGTTCCCTTCTGTTTCAGGGTCGCGATTTCGGATTTCGATAGAATCTTCGGAGTCTTCGGGCACACATCATGACACCCTTTGCCTTCTGTATCCGTGTATGGAATGTCCTTACACGCGATACAAAGGGTCTCACTACACTTTTCATCGGAACACATCGGTACCCAACCCGGACGACAAAGTTCGCACTTCTTTGATCCTTTGTTGTACTTTGCACATCCGGAGCACTGCTGCGAAGCCGCAGGGCAGCACGTCACTTGCGGCGCGTTACCACCAACGAAGTTTTCCAGAGCAATTTCAGAGGCAGCACAACCAGCCATTTCGTACTGTGCTGTGATTTTTTCCACTTCATCAGTGCTGCTCTGATGTTGTTTTCCTTCCTCCGCGAGTGTATCCAAGGAGGAAGGGAATTGGTGAGTCCCTGCTTGGCACCCCTCAAACGCAGGACGTTTTGCAAGAGAAGAGTGTTGACCGCGCCCAGCAGGCACAGCAACCTGTAAAGCACGCCAATCCCCGGAGGAGACAGCTGCAACCAGGGGCAACAGCCCCAGTTTCAGCCAGATCATCTAGACAGACAGAAGAGAAAAATTCCTGTGTCAGTTTGCGGTGCGGAGAAAATCGGTGGCAACGAGCCAAGAAAAATTTCGCAGCAGTGCTCCTCAAGAAAGCAGCTCGATGCCTCGACTTCTCTCGATGCTCGCCGTGGGGTAGCCTCCCTTTTGTTCCAAATGGATTCCGGAATTAAAGAGAACAATCGAAGATTCAAGGACAACTGAAGATCGAATCATCGAAACATATCGAAACAGAGACGACAATCAGAGACAGCATATCGATCTGCATGCGCAAGAAAAAGTTTCGGCGCCGCGCGGGCACCGCGCGCGGGCATGCGCGCGGCCGCGGCCGGGGGCCGGCGCGGCTTCGGCCCGGGTCGCGCGGCGGCGCCCGCTCCGCGCCGCCGCGCGCCTGCATGCACGCGCACAGGATACGCACATGCATGCAGGTCAGGTCAGTCAAAGCATGGCAGGACATGCAGGTACAGCCATGCAGGTCAGTCTTGTACTTCCTTGACGGTTGCATCAAATTTTCCCTTTCCGTTTGCACGGATAAGCTATTCACAGGCCTCTTCCTTCGCTGACTCGTTGGCCCTGGTGGTGTCGTGGCACCTCCTGCATGGTCACTGTATTTGAAAGCTTGACCATTTTTTTGCTGAAATCTTCGCCTTTGCAACACGCGATTCCCAGCTGACAGAACTGGCAGCCAGTCCGCGGTCAATCATGGTATGCGCTCGAAGTTTGCAGCTAATAGGCTGCCTATTGCTAGCATCGCTCGCTCATTCGGCCCTGAACTTTCAACATTTCGGAGAAAAGTTCAAGGAGTTCGATTTTGACTTCACCGATCTTCTCAACGTGTCCAATGATGAAACAAACGGCATGCCTGGCCAGAAACGCCTTGTCACCTGTGACTCCAATTTCAAAACATACCTAGACTGCCCCCCGGGCTTCATCACCAGAAATGTCGACCAGTCGCTTGTGCTGTGCGATTCCCACCCTTGCAGTGCAGAACGCTGCTGTGTCCCCATGCCCGCCGCTGCGGATGCCCCGATGTCGTTTGCAACAGATTCTGAGGGCGCGATTCGGTCTCAAGACAGCCAGACTGACGGCATCCCGAAGTGTTCCGACCACATCAATGTTGCATCCTGCGGCACCTTGACGGATGGGTCCAGGGCGAGTGCAACTTCTCGAAACGCAAACAACACCTGCAACAACACCGGCAGTGGGTGTGAGAGTGACATCGACACCGAGAATCCTTCGCCAACTGGAGAGACAGAAAGAGACAACCACCTTTCAAACGGAGATCCCGAGATCTGTTTTGCGGGGCTTCCGAGGTTTGAGGATTCTGTGTTTGAGCTCATCGAAGTCCCCGACTTCTCTTCCCATCCGGTGCATGTCTCAGGAAGTTCCGGGAAACAAAAGCTAACGCTGACGGAGTACGAAGGAACTGCGACCACCGCCGGAGCGGTTGGGTATTCGTTTGTGGGCACGGGCACGTGTGTGCGCCTCTCTCTCTCGACGTACGGGCACGAGGGTACACTCTCAGAGGTTCCCTCTGCAGGTGCAACGTCACTGTCAAAGCTGAGTGTCTTCTTCCGAGACTCCCACCTCTGTGACGACCTCACTTGTTGTGCTGCGCCTGAGCAGGGAGAGACCCCTGTCGCCTCCTGTTTCGAGGGGGGGAGGGAGGTGGAGTTGCAAACAGTAGAGGGTGGGGAGTACTTCACTCTCATTAGCTCGGTCTCCCATGACTTCACACTGTCCTTTGATACGTTTGCAGGTCCCTGTGTGTCGTGTCCGGAAGGTCATGCGCATATGCGGGGAGACGTGGACGATAATGTATGTGAGCTCGAGGTGGAAGAGGAAGAGAAGGGGGAGGTAGTCGAAATAAGGTGGGAAGAGGAGGAGAAGGAGATGGCACGTAAAAGACATGAAATGGAATTGGGGACGCAAAGTGAGATGCAGGAGGTGCAGGCGATGAAGAATCGCAGCTTGTTTGAGGGAGAGGGGGGCACAGAGAATGTTTGCACAGGACCGGGGGTCTCATGCTCTGCTCGTGCGGAGATCATGTCAAAGTAGGGAGATTGAAAAGAATGTCCGTGTAGCAAGACTGAAAAGAATGTCCATGTTTCGAGACTGAAAAGAACTGTCCATGTAGAAAAGGAACGTTCATGTTGCAACAGTGAAAAAAAGAATGAAGCCGAGGGCAATGTTTCCATTCAACGGAAGTGGAAAATGTGAGTCAACCAGTCGGAATGATCACATGAAGGATCAATTCATGAGCACAAATTGTGATTCAGTGTTGTCTGCATGTCAGAATGAAACGAAAAAAGAAGGGATCCCATTCCTTTCAGAGAGGGTCTTGGTAGCCGAGTGAAGTGTTCCATCCGGGGAACACTCCGATAGAAAGCAGATGCATGCATTGAGTCGTGGGGGAGGGGAGAAAGGAAACATAAATGTGCTGCTGCTGTTTAAGTAAGGCTCTGCATCGTAGAGTGACCGGAGTCAGTCAAGCAAGACCTTTCAAAAGCCCAGCCGTGGTCAAGTACAGAAGGGAAGGAAGGTAGAAAGGAAGCATATACGTGAGTAGAGGCCCTACCGGTGTGGTGCGCCCCTCTGCGTGCTGCTGTGAACAGAAACTTGCATTTCGCAAGTGACAGTTTTTTGTGGCAACGCTATGCGTCTTGTGTATGGACATGCAAATCTGTACTAACGCCTTTTCCCCTGCAGAGAGCCAGCGGCTCAATGTTTCTCTTCCGACCGATCATGCATGTCCGTAGTATGGATGCAAAGAAAAGGGGTGCAACGGATCGAGGCAAATAGAAGGAAGTCCGGTCTGTCTGCTCATTCTGCACATCCCTTGTAACAAAAGCAAATTCTGTTGGCCTGTATGCATGGATGGATCCACGCATGCCATTTTTGTCGTACCACTGCTCTCTTGTCTACTAAAGTTTATGGCAAGAGAGCAGAAGAATCCTTCCTTGAAATCGGATTTCGATTTCCATCGAAATCAACGGTAGCGTTCCTACCTCTTATGAAATCACAAACCAGAGAAGGCACTGAAGTAGTCCCGAGCTAGGTCCAGAGTTCCAAATGGTTCGTGCATCTGAAGATTCTTGACTCGAAACTAGAGTTGTTAAATGTCATCAGTGTCGTGTGTCAACACTTTCAGTGGCTAAAGTGTCGACACTGACACTTATGGCGACACTTTTAAGCAAATTTAGTAAGAGTAGCATTTTTGCTAGTATACAATACATTTTTGATGCCCATCAACCCGGGGATTCAACCGTCTCCAGCCGTGTATGCGCATATCTGCAAAATAAAGCAGCGTGCATGCAGGTGCGCATGCATACAGTTTAGCGAGTGGACAGTGTCATTTGGGGATGTATTTGGAGTAATTCGGGGAAGATATAGGAAGGTTGAGGGAGGGGCAGCGGCAGCGGTAGCACTCAGATAGAAGGAGTGACGATCAGCCGCTCCTAACGGAAAAGGCAAGGTCATGGGAAGACATGGAGAGCTCATAGGTGGTTGAGGTCGAGTGTATTATGCATGTCATCTTTGGAATCAAATTAAATCAAATCAAATCTGGTATAGGAAGGTATTGACACCGTATTGCAAGCTCGTCATTCTGACTCAAAATCAAATATTAAAAAAAAAAAAACTGCCAAAAATGCCGTTAAATTTTATCGTTTGATTTTGATGTCTTACGCCTAGTCCTACATTTTATTAACACATTATATTGTACAGAGAAAAATACAAAAATATAGTCTAAAATTTCCATTAAAATTCAAAAAATATGTTGCAAAAGCTGAAATTTTGCGTTGAGAACTGAATGCATTCCCAAAGTCGTGTCTTTTCATTCTATTTCATTCTTTTTACTATAAAAACTTACAGATCAACACGGCTTTTACTTTCGATCGATCTATTGAGGAGAGTTAGGGTGTGGAGGGAGGCTCCCCGATGCCCTTGCACTCCCCGACCCTCCCTTTGCAGATCCCGGCCGCTGCCCCGGCGACCGTGGCGACCTGACCCTCGACCCCTGAGAGGCCGACCGTGGCCCCTCCAGCGACCCTACAGAAGCCTTCCTGTCGGGAGGAGCAGACCTTCCTCGAGGCGACTTCCCTCCCCCTCCTCCTGTCTTTTCCTTTTTGCTCTTTGACATTTTCTGAGACTTTCCAGTTCCCCCCTTTGACTTGTTTGTTGCCTGTGAGAGATTGGACATTTTCCTTCCGGGACTTCCTGAGGAGTCCTGCGGTTTGCTCTGGTGCGAAGATTCCCCTGGAGGCACAATGGAGGTGGCTGCGTCGGACTTGTTTTTCATTGAGTTGAACGGGCGGACAGGCGAGGTGGAGGCTCTAGGGGGGGGTCCTTTGGACTCAGGGATGAAGAGGCCAGTCAGGAAGAGAATACCACCTGTAAATTGATTGATTGAAAAGGAAGGAGGAAAGAACAATGTAGAAACACAAGGTAAGGGGAAAGGAATCCTCAGACAGATTCAGAAAACAGAATGGACAATCGAGTTCAGGAGAGGAAAGAAGAAACACTCCCTCCAGCGGAAGAATGCTTTCAATCGATGCATGTCAGACGGTGGACTCAGCGCAAGGACATACATGTGACTTCCTTTTCCGGACTGACTGACTGACAGACAGACCACATTAATATGTTTCTTCTTCTCCCTTCTTTTCTTCATGTACACAATAGACAAAAATAAAGAAATAAGAAAGACAGGCAGACAGAGAGACATACTATATGTTACAGACAGACAGAAAGACAGACACACAAGCAGGCAGATATCTCTTATTTACGTGCACAACACATGAAGAAAAAAGACAGGCAGACAGACAGACAGAGAGACAGACAGACTATATGTTTCTTCTTCTCCCTTCTTTTCTTCATGAACGACAGGCAGACAGACAGACTATATCGTCTTTTCTTCACTTCACTTTTTCCGAATCGCTTCCTTTCTGACTGACTGACAGACAGACAGACAGACACGCAATCACACACACACACACACACACACACACAGAGAGAGAGAGAGAGAGAGAGACAGACAGACAGACAGACAGACTATATATTTCTTCTTCTCCAGACAGACAGACAGACAGACAGACTATATCGTCTTTCCTTCACTTCACTTTTTCCGACAGACAGGCAGGCAGACAGACAGACAGACAGACAGACAGACAGAAAGACAGACAGACAGACAGACAGACAGACAGACAGACAGACTATATCGTCTTTTTTTCACTTCACTTTTTCCGAATCGCTTCCTTTCTTTCGGACAGACAGACAGACAGACAGACAGACAGACTATATGTTTCTTCTTCTCCCTTCTTTTTGTCATGAACACAACAGACAAAAAGAAAGAAAGAACAAAGACAAAAGAACAGCACCAACAATCAAACAGCGTGGGCAGGGGGCCCGAAAGGTGAGAGTTAAGCGCAGACAGACAGACAGACAGACAGACAGACTATATGACAGACAGACAGACTCTATGTTTCTTCTTCTCCCTTTTTTTACAGACAGACAGACTATATCGTCTTTTCTTTCCCTTTTTTCTCCTTACAGACAGACAGACAGACAGACAGACAGACAGACAGACACGCAATCAGACACACACACACACACACACACACACACACACATACACACACATACACATACACATACACACACACACACACACACACACACACAGAGAGAGAGAGAGAGAGAGAGACAGGCAGACAGACAGACTATATCGTCTTTCCTTCACTTCACTTTTTCCGAATCGCTTCCTTTCTTTCGGACAGACAGACAGACAGACAGACAGACAGACAGACAGACTCTATGTTTCTTCTTCTCCCTTTTTTTACAGACAGACTATATCGTCTTTTCTTTCCCTTTTTTCTCCTTACAGACAGACAGACAGACAGACAGACACGCAATCACACACACACACACACAGCGAGAGAGAGAGAGAGAGAGAGAGAGAGAGAGAGAGAGATGGAGAGAGAGATGGAGAGACAGATGGGATGACAGAAATAGATGGAGAGAGGCAGGGAGGAAGCGAGACAGATAAAGATAGAGACAGAGATAGATACATACAGACATCAATAGGAAGATAGATAGAGATGGATTGTTAGATAGATGGATGGATTGGGACGGAAAAAAAGAGAGCGAGACAGGAAGATAGAGAAAGAGAGAGAGCGAGGAACAGAGCGAGGGTGTGGAAGAAAGAGAGATGCACCCTTCTTCCCAATGCGTTAGACGTCTGATAGGGGCAAGAAAGAATGCAAGCAAATACCGATTTTCTTGTCTGAATCAAATGATGGGCTGTGAGAGAACGAAGTGACCACAGAGATTGCAGGGTAAATAAGATGATTCAACACATATATAACAGAATGACTTGTAGACTCCGAAGATCTATATGTATGTTTCGGGCGAGCACACAGGCTTTGACTATGCAGGAAAGGCACTCGTTTATACAGATGAATGATTATAGCCGTCGGAGCCTCGCTCCAGATATGATGAATTCAGCGAATCTTTCCAGTCAGACCCACTCATGCATCCCGACTGACCCAAGATTGAAGTGACGCTGCAGAAGACGAACTCTGCTATTGACATTTTTGTCTGCAGCGTTGGGTTTGTGCAGGAGATCGACTGCAGCTTTTCTCTTTGAAGAGAGTTGCAAGTTGATGTTACCTGCAGTTGAATGGAGGACAAGGGAAGCAGAGTACAGGTGGTATACGGAACAACACACATGTATTGAAGCACACTGAGGGCACTGTCTCGACATGGATGCATGCACGCACCTTCAGACATTGGTTCGCTCCGCAGCCTGCGAGCACACAGGGCTGCTGTGCCCTCTGAGGCACGTTCTGAAGAGGCCAGGTCATGTTCTCAAATGGTTCGAATGTCCAGCACTCGTAGTATTGGGATATTTCTGCGGGTCTGTTATCTGTTGCAGAAGGTTCAAGTCCTCTGTTCTGCTGGTTTGCGTATCCTCCAAGACTTGATGGATCGCCTGTAACGAGGTAGTACTGCAGCGTTTTGGTATTCCCAAACGCAAAGCCGTTGCAATCTGCAGGGTCTAGGCGGGGGCACTCCATGACCTCCTCAACGAATCTTCCCCACATGTACAGAGAGAAGAGGAACCCCAACGCCCCCACAATGACGAAACAGGTCTTCAAAGAGAGAAGCATCGTGACAACTCTGTTTAGACAACTGTTGCTTTACTGGTATGCACGCTGCATAGGTTTGTCTTGACACTTTCTGAGACCATACCGTTAGTGTCATGCAGCTATATAGCTTCAGTAAGTTGATTTGGGCGTACAGCCTCTTCAGCTCTGTATGTCGAATATGCGCAATTAATTATTTTTCATGCAGTTTTTTGCAACACGCCCTGCATGTTGCATTGAATGTTGCTCATGCGCATGCACTGTCGCGCGAGCGCGCGAATTTGCGCGCAAATACAGCTTTCGCCGGGTCGCGCGGCGTGCGTCAGCCGCCAGCGAATTTTGCGTGCACGTCGGAGTTGCTTTGTTCAAGTTTGTTGCCACTTTGAAACTTTCAAAGTTTGTTGTTTGTGTGTGTTCGCATGTGTTGCCTCAGAAAGATTGTGCAGTACGGGAAAAGGCAGTGGGTGAGGGCATGCAGAGACAGTGCCCTTTTTGTTCATTATGCACGCTTCTCAACCGACCTGAGGGAGAGAGCTGGTTTGCGAGCGAAAGACACCAACTTGGATTTTCCGTAAATACGCACATAAATTGTCTGACCTTTGTGCTGCTGTACCCCAAGTACGATGGCAGGAGAGGCCTGCTGCACCACCACATCTAAAGCAATGGCAAACCAGAAGCCAAATGACCTCTTCATAATTTCCCGAGGTATTTGGAGAGAGTTGAGCCAGGTAGGTATTCCTCCGAGCTGCCAGCTGCATCGCATACCCTCTCAAGTGAACGGTTGCTCCACTTATGTATTGATAGAACTCTCGTGTTGTTCTCTTCTCTACCCATGGAGAAATTATGTTTGCGAACCTTTCCATTCATCTGCACACCTGACGCTGTCACCTCATAGCCACACACGACATTTTAAGCAAGCTGCACGAATGTATATATTTCGGATTCGCATCCACCCCGTTGCTTAGGATTCCCGTCTCTGCATGCAGCACCCGCTTCTTCGCCTGGTCGCCCAAACCTCAGACCTTCCATTGTACATGTCGGAGTCCATACTCGAGAGCTTGAGGGAAAGTCTCAGGGAGGAATCTGCTCCAAGTATGAAGGAGACCAGTCCCGTGTCGGCGTGCTCTCAGTCAACCGACGCAACAGATGAGATCAAGTCAGAGACATCGCATGATGACCACAGCAGTCGACGACACAGCCGCACGGGGAAGGCCAGTGTATGTGTGGTGGCTGCCAGTAGCAAAGACAAGGCACAAGAGCTTCACAGACAGCTTGTGGCCGAGATGGAGAAAAGAGCCTCAGGATTCGGAAAGTCCGAAGAGGGGAAGCAAAAAGAGGCGACGGAGACAGAGAAGGAGGAAGGGGCCCTTCGACTGCCGTCTCCCCCTGTCTCTGTGAGCTTGTCACTCAAGGGGCTCCAAGAGCTGCCACACACTCCGGTCAGTCACACAGCCATTCACTCAGTCAGTCAATCGGTCAGTTAGTCAGTTACTCTGTCAGTTAGTCATTCGGTCAGTCAATCAGTCAGTCGGGGTCCTTACTTGCCAGCGGTTCCGCGAAGTCTCGTCGACGGACTTCGAAGGAAGATGTGAACGGAACGCCTTTAAACCTGGCCCCATGTCTTTGAGAGTGGAGTGACAGAGAAAAAAGGAACAGTAGGGCGGCTACAGAGACGTTCACTGATTGGTTCGTGTGGCTGGCAGGCAGGGCAAGCAGACCGGCAGACTGTTCGGTGGCCTTCATTCGTAGGTGAAATGACATGAAGGGGGGCACTTTTCTTTCTGGACAGCTTGTACAGGCGCTGGATGTTTCTTTTTCTGCTGTCGACCAGTTTCATGTCGAATTGTCTTCTCTCCCGCTGGGTGCATGCAGGGGATGCACGTCATCGTCTCTTCTGCGGATGAGGAGAGTGCACACACAAGAGATGGAGGATCCGAAAAAACACGGGACGAACAGAACGCAGAAGCAACGGGGGCACAGGAAAGGTCCCTCTCTGTGGACTGCAAACTCCGTCTCCCCGTCTCTGTGTGTCTCGTCGTTCTGGCCTCAGATGGCAGCGCAGACACCACAGAGAAACTCCTCGAGTCAGTAGAGATACCAGTTGAGCCGATTCGCAAATTTTTGTTCAGTATTTGGAGTTCTGTCCCTCTTCAAGGATCACTATGCTTTACGGATCCGTTGAATTCAGCTTTCCGCTTCTTTTTTCTTTCTTTTACGCTTCCGCTGCTCGATCAGAGTGGCAATTTGGGTTTTTTTGTCATCTAACATCCCTCTGGGCACCCAGATGTGTCGCACTTATGCACACAATAGAGGTCACAAGACGCACGTGATTTGTGTGCAGTATGCGGGATTCCATTCTCGAGCGGTGCGGTCGGCTTTCCTCAGACACCCTTCAAAAGACCCCCCCAGAGACAAAGGCAGAGATTGACTCCGGACTCTCTCCAAAGACCCTTCTCTTTCTTCCGGAAGGAGAGGGGAAGGATGGAGAGACTCTGGGGGAATCTCTCAGGGGACGTCTTGAGGGGTCGGTCAGATGAGGGATCTTTTGGCGCGAGTTGTATCAGTGCTTTTCAGATCATTTTGATACCCCTGCAGGCACCATGAACGATCTGCTTGGATGAGCAGAATCCGAAAATAAAGGATGAAATGAGGAAAACTCTCAGATGGAAAGAGGAAGGAAAGCTTGAGAGGCGTGGGAGAAGATTCCGTCTGGTTTAATTGAAAGTATTTGGTCTCTTTTGCAGATTTGCCCACGAGAAGCAGACCATCATGCACGTAATATCTGCAAGTCCTTAAATGGAATTCCAGTAATTATTTCTTGTTGCTCACTTGTGAAGAATAGGAGAGAAAGAGACATCAACAGAGAGGATCCTCGATCACGTATCCTTTCTGTGCATGGCTGTCATTGTGTCCCTCTCTGCAGATTCTGTACATTTCCCCCCTCCCACCAGGCAACAAAACCAGGAGACGAAAACGATCTGAAAGAAGGAGAAGAGACTAAGAAGAAAGAAGCAGAGGAGGGCGCAGAGAGACGCACAACTGCATGTGAATGTCCAGACAGAGCGACCTCTGTGAGGGCCGTCGTGTCCCTGACCTGCCCATCCTGTACACATCCGTACTTTCCAAGCGCAAAGCTGAACACCGAAGAGGTGGCAGAAATTCTCAAGAAAGTCACAGAAAGGGTACGCAGTGCAGTCACAACAGCGTACGGCCCTGCCAAAGCTGCCTCGGTGCCTTCTTTGGACGCCTGTTACAGCAGCACAGCTCTGTGCGTGTTTACCCCCCTCGAAGTGGAGGCAGAGGCCGTGGAGCGTCAGCAAAAGGGGCCTGTTGTCGGGGGTCCGAGTTGTTCCCAAATTCGGAGGGCCCGTCACCGTACGCGTGTGGAGAATGGATGGGAACTATACGTAAAACTCCCTCCTGAGAAGGCACGGGCAGACGATCTCTTCTGTCTGGCTGTGGAGGTGGCGTTGATAGGCAGTCTTCAGGAAGCGGGGGTGGGTGCGTCTCTAGGTCTGTGGTGGGACGGTGAGACAGGCCAGTTTGGGATTTTGATGACAGACGCGGGACGGTCCTTGTTCGAGGCCACGGTCGCGTTCTGTGATGAGATTGGAAGGGAGAGACAGAAGGAGGGGGGGCGGGTGGGGCAGAAAACGATGGCAGTACTGCAAAGGGCTGTGACACACACTCTTCGAGGGGTGGGAGGGGCACTGAAGAGTTTGGGGGTCCGTCTGTCGGGAGGGCGCCAACTGGTGCACGGAGACATCAAAGAGGGGCAGGTGAGTTGGTAAGGCGGGACTTTATCGGTGGGTTTGTGGATGAGTGAGTAAGAAGATCTGTCTGTGTGACTCCACGTAGAATGAGAGAGAAACCATCCCATTGACAGTCTGTCTCTGAAACGTCAAATTGACCAGAGCCTTTCTTCCTCTCGTTCATATTTGCTGGTGCCTTCAGATTCATCTTTGGACCTCCACAGCGAATGAAATCTCTTCTGTGTCCGCATGCAGATTTGTGTGTTAGAGAGCCCCCATAAGTTCCCTTCAGACAATGAGGGGGGAGAGGTGACTGTGATTGACTGGGGCATCTCCAGTCTGATCGAGGCCTCCTCAGGCAAAGTGTTCCTGGGGTATCCTGGAGACATCCCGGCAGGTCAATTCGTGGGGATCCGATGCAGATCGAAGTAAATGCATGAATAGCGACAATTGGGAGACACACGCACCTTTCTCCACGCTATGCATTCGATTTTCTGCTTTGTTTTTTTATTCATGAGGCCCTTTGCATTTCTTCTGCGCACTTGTGAGTGTTTGCCCGCTTTGATGTCTCTCTTTCCCTTTGACTGCCTTTCCAACGTATGCTTCGACGCGTTGTTTTTTTTTTTCAAAACGGGAACAGTGTTTTTACGGAATGAAAGGACAGGACCAGACCGCGAGCACAGCCGTCGGTTCTTTTGCAAAATAGAACTTTTTCTGCCGAGCAGCTCACCCCCATGTCCTTCTTTCACCCTTTCAGGAAGCTCTGGATACTTCTCACCCGAGACAGCCGCCCTCGCCCAACGAAACAGGACCTCCCCCTCCAAGGACGTCTTCTCATCGGGTCGCACGGCCAGCAGCGCGCTGCTTGCTCTGATGATGGCAGCATTTGCAGACAAGGGACACACAGCCACGAACATGGAGACTGCCATCCAAGGCAGCTCTGTCGGCAGCGTGCTGGCCTGGATGGAGACTGCAGACCCCCAGAGAAGACCCCCAATGCGCACTGTGGAGAAATTCTTCGCCTGGTGGAAATCCAATTGGGGTACGTGGGTCTGCATGAGGCGTCCCCTCGTGCTTTTCCTCCCAGGCACAGATTCTTTCTGTCTTTTTTGTATTTGTGTGAAAAAGTGTGAATCTCTCTCTCTCTCTCTCTCTCTCTCTCTCTGTGTGTGTGTGTGTGTGTGTGTGTGTGTGTGNTTTTTTTATTCATGAGGCCCTTTGCATTTCTTCTGCGCACTTGTGAGTGTTTGCCCGCTTTGATGTCTCTCTTTCCCTTTGACTGCCTTTCCAACGTATGCTTCGACGCGTTGTTTTTTTTTTTCAAAACGGGAACAGTGTTTTTACGGAATGAAAGGACAGGACCAGACCGCGAGCACAGCCGTCGGTTCTTTTGCAAAATAGAACTTTTTCTGCCGAGCAGCTCACCCCCATGTCCTTCTTTCACCCTTTCAGGAAGCTCTGGATACTTCTCACCCGAGACAGCCGCCCTCGCCCAACGAAACAGGACCTCCCCCTCCAAGGACGTCTTCTCATCGGGTCGCACGGCCAGCAGCGCGCTGCTTGCTCTGATGATGGCAGCATTTGCAGACAAGGGACACACAGCCACGAACATGGAGACTGCCATCCAAGGCAGCTCTGTCGGCAGCGTGCTGGCCTGGATGGAGACTGCAGACCCCCAGAGAAGACCCCCAATGCGCACTGTGGAGAAATTCTTCGCCTGGTGGAAATCCAATTGGGGTACGTGGGTCTGCATGAGGCGTCCCCTCGTGCTTTTCCTCCCAGGCACAGATTCTTTCTGTCTTTTTTGTATTTG
>JAHBMJ010001199.1:6855-34194 GCA_018398765.1 Chromera velia | reverse complement strand
CGGGTCAAGAAGTGCGGCAAGACCCGATGAGTCCAAAGAGAGCATGTACTGCTGTGTTTCTGAATTCGAAGGGAGCACCTGCAGGAGACTTCGCCACGATGGTCAAGCGACCGCCGACGGGGCTTGCGAACCCTCAAGGCGCATATTTTTGCGAAAGCTGGAACGCCAAGCATGGGAGCGCTGTGAGCTGCTTGGATGTTTCCCGCGAGTACAAGAAAGCTTGCAGAGAAGGGCACGACTGGCTCTTCATTCTTGCGAGTCGAGAATACCCAAAACAGGTGACCAACGATCGCGTGGCTGTAGTAAGCCAAAAAGAGTGGAGAGACTACTACGGACCCTTTCAAGCTCACGCCTGGTGGATAGCAGTTTCGGGATCCTGAATGCAGAATTCGACTTAAATTAGGACCTCCTGATCCTAAAGACCATTTCGGTATGATGATATCGACGGTATCTGCAAAGCGTGCTGCGGGCCTCTGCATGGCTATGCATCTGATTCACTCCAATCAAGCGGTACTATTACGGCAGTTATTGATAAAAAAGCTGAAAGCGTAAAATGTTTATTCAAGATCAGCCTCGTATATTCCCTTTGACCACTCGGGCGCTTATCGCTGATTTCTTAGGCCATCACCATCCCACGAGCAGTCTAGTTATCCCTTTTCACCTTGTACCGTTTATAACCACTAGCACTTAAAATTATCGAGGCTTCGATAAGCCGATTTGATAAGCCTGCTAGATGTGCTAGATGAAAGTTTACTAGATGATGCCTTGGTAGACCTAATAGAGCCTTTTCCTAGTATGGCACTAGAGCGTGGCCTCCAAGCTACGGGCATTTTATACTGTGTACAAATATTAGTGCACATAGGTGGATGGTGGTTGTGGGCTTTCCAAGCTCCAAGTGTGGTCCACTGCCGCCTTTTCCCGTCCCCCTCCCCCTCTTCGATATGAAGGGCTTCTGGAGCGTATCACCGAGTCCCGTCTGAGGGTTCATGTACAAACTGTAGTCCTAGCGCAGCTTCTGGAAAACCTAAACTTTGATACCATTGCCCCACTAGCATCTCCTTCAATACTAGCAGGACTTTGCAGCCTTCAAAAACTAGCGCGAGGCGCTCACCACATTTTTGAAACCGGTGGCTCCCTTGAGTTTCTACTACGAAACAAAAACGCCGACCTTTTGTGCTTTGACCGGCAGGTCGCTGAGCATCTCCATAATCTAGTATTATGCATGCACGCTCGCACCGCGTGGCTTATTGCCTATGCACCCCGCCCTTCATAATAAAGAAAAAGAAGTCATACTTGCTGGTGGAGCTATTGCATGTCTAATCAACGTAAACCGTCCAATTCTCTACGCGGTAGAAAACCTATTCCTAGCGTTTCCTTTGCTCATCAAAATTGGTAGCACGTTAAAGAACCCAGACCATAGACTAGACCAGTACTACTTGTGTTATCCGTGGGGTTTCAATATCATCTGTATCCTAGTGTTTCCGTCGGGGGTCACGCAAACGCGGTTGGATTATTTAGAATGGCTACTTTTCGACTTATTCAGCGACTATAAGCTTAAAAGCCTGGTCCGGCTCTTTGAGTCCCAACAAGAGTGGATCATCAATGTTCCCCGCACGCTCATGTATTAGCAACGTTCCAATCTTTTCGGGACCAGATCGTGAAACAGGTCTACTAAATTGATAGCTATCTATTGTAGTCTGATATTCATTTCTCACCGGATTATGTCCTAGGCTCTAGGCTGGAGGTAGTCTTTCCACCCGAGTCGTCAGCATGGTTTCGAGATGAACACAGAATCCCATCTCTCGTGAGTCTCCAGCCGTATAAAAAAGAAACCAACCAAGCAGCCCGTGAACTACAGCAGAAGTGGGTGAACGAACAGGTCAAAGTGATGAACGTTCAGGAAATTCGGTGGATGGCCGGGTTTGACTACCAAGCACCGGCTTTGGGGGAGGCCGATCTGCTTGGCCAATACTTAAGAGCCAAAGGAGGATTGGTCAACCCAGAACCTAGGGTTAACGCGCGGCAGTTTCAAGCTAATGTAGAAATGGACTCAGAAGCGGACTCGGACTGGGAGATTGAAGAGATCTTAGATTTTGATAAAAGGTGTAATAGGTACAAAGTCCGGTAGAAGGACTATCCACTAGGTAACGAAAACCCTTAATGGATCCCTGCGGCAAACTTTCAAGGGACAGGCGACCGACTACTGATCAAATACCACCATAAAGTCCAAAAAGATGTTCAGCTGCTTGATGAACAGCTTTAGCTTATAGACTTTGATCAATGGGAAAAAGAAGAAAGTTCACGACCAAGCTCGTTAACAGTTAAGGTAGAGCCTCAGGCAGAGGCGGAATCTATCCCATTGAGACCAAGACCTCCAGAAAAACCTAGCTACAAACGTGAGTCGCTAGCTGACTGAACGCCTAGCTCTGAACTCGCAACATTCTTTCAGTTGTTCATTCCACCACATCTCTAAGTAGAGCTGGCTAAGCTACATCCTGCTTTAACGTCCCTCGTTGTCTCAAGCAGCCGCGATGAAAGCATGACGACAGTGGCCGAACGCTCCCTAAAATATCTAACACGGTCTAATACGCATGCCCCAAGCCACCGCTCTCCCCACGTGACGGTCACGGCACCAACGCTAAAGACAGGTTTTGTAAGAATAGTGAAGAGACGGTCTCCCCCAGTTGAATAGGGAAAAGGCTTTACTACCCCACGGCCGCTTTCTCCGCAGTAGATCACAGTCCGACGACGCCGACCAAGCTTAGCAGCAGCTAGCGCCCCTCTACCTGAAACGCACAGAAGCATTTGAAAAGAACTTCATAAATTTATGGAAGAAGAAGACATCTGATGGACAGAGGCGCTAGTTCTGATGATTTACGATGTTGAATGGAGCGTTTTACCCCTAGCCAGACTAGGCACAGGCATGCACGCAACCTCTAAAAAGGCATATGCAGGCTCGCGCCCCGCTGCACGGTCACGTACGCACTTCTGCTAAGCTGATGGCCATGCGGTGCCGGCTATCCACCTACGCACGCACCCAAAAACCGTGGATAGCTACTGCTAATGTATGCTTTTCAAAGCTCTGATAGAGAGCATTGGATACGCTGATGACCTAGATCTCTCTCTTCTCTCATTCTTCAGTCTATTAAAGTACAAAAAGAAACCCCTCATTGCAGCGTTTGTCAACTTCTCCAAAGCCTTTGATACAGTGCCCAAAGAGAAAATGTTAGAAAGACTTAAGAATGAAGAGGTCAGCCAGGCAGATATCTATATATATGATTCATTCCATGTACTCTAATGTCACAGCAAGGGTTGATGGGGGAGACAAGTGCTTGTCGGAGGGAGCGGGCATGAAGCAGGGTGATCCTCTTAATTTCTTCTCTTCTTTTTCTTCTGTTTATAAACAACTTGCACAAAGCCCTCAGCTCTGAGAACCAACAGCCGGACAGTAATGAAGAAAAAAGCGTTTTGGCTAGCGTTTTAGAACTTGTCGAGCTTTCCAAAGCTTTGATAGAGAGCATTGGATATGCTGATGACCTTGTGTTGTTTGCCCACAGCGCTGCAGACTTGCAAAAAAGACTCCGGCGCCTCGAGGCATACTGCAATGAGCACGGTCTCACAGCAAACTTGAAAAAAATAAAAATTCTTCGACTTTCTTCCCCTGATCCTCTCATTAAGCCCGCTTCCCCTTTTATTTTTAATAAATTCTGAAGGCCAGTTGAGCATGTTGATAAATACAAATACAGCTCGGCAACTAGATTTTTAAATGGGGGGATCTATCTAAAACAATTACTGTGAAAGCAAGAATTAAGTCGGCAGAAAGGGCTCTGGGGGGTGTATTTAGAACTCTTTCTTCAATTGGTTTTGTTTCTCATTTTTTCTCGAATTCAACTGTTCAAAGCCCTTTGGGTGCCCGTTGCAATGTTTGTATGGTCTTGAAGCCCTCCTTCTCAGGCAGTCAGATATTTAATGTCTTGATGCATTGCAACTCCGTTTTGTTCGCTGGTTATTTGGTTTTTCTCATAACTCTTTTGTTTCCCCGTCTCTCCACTCTTTTGGTTTGGAACCCTTCAGTTGTTTGCTTGCAAAACAAGTAGCCAGCTTCTTAAAGTTTTAGTCTCTTAAATCTATAGAACGCGCGTTGCCCATGGCTGTATGGGAGGCCTGCATCACTGGTTCTTATGCTCCCTTTGTCTCCTCCACCAAGCGTCTGGCTGTGCCCCTTGACACTGTCAGTTCTCTCCTGGCAGACACAGATGAGCTACGCCAAGAAAAGCTAAAAAAGAAAGGAAAATTCAAACGGAAAGAGGCGTGACACTGTTGCAAAATCGAGACGAATCAATGGCTTGGTAAATGGGCTAGAAGACAAGAAGACAGCAGGAATAGAGACAGAATTTTCTATCCTCTTGCTACCCTCACTGATTTTCAAAGAGAGAACCTCTCTAGACAGAGGCCCTTCATGCTCTTTCTTGCAGAAAGGAAATGGCAGTCACGTCCATCAGATACAGGAAACGATCTGCATATATTCACGCTGTCTCCTTGTCTTTTTAAATCCTCTATAAACATCTGCCCTCTCCTAAGAGCGATGACAGGTGCATGGTTATATGCAGCCGTTGCAGGGGAGCTGGCAGAAAAGTTCGTGGTGAGATCCATCTGCTCACGGAATATGCGGATACAGATAAGGACAGACGGCAGCTTAATAAAATCATCTATAGAATAAAAGAGCGCGCGCCCATTAAGAAACATGTGGAAATTGCGCAATAGGTGGTAGCTTCAGCTGGTAAGGGAGTGGGGGAGAGTGAAAAGAAAGTTTGAGAGGTGATCGCTCTTATATCGTTGTTTCAGCCTCTGGTGGGTATGAGGGTGGTAGATGAGTGTCTAACCAAATTAGCATGATTTCGTATTGTCGTATATGAATGAGTCAATGTACTAGGTTAATAAACCAACATTGCATGTCATGCCCCGTGGTTGGCCAGAGCTTAAGTGGTGGCTCACTGGCTTTAACCGCCTCAATTTAATACTACAATTCAATTTATGCATTTCCAGATTGACATTCCCTGCAAGTTTGAGTAATTTATATGAGTAATTTAAACTAATTTAGAGTAATTTATCTTAGTAATTTAAAGTAATTTACAATAATTTAAAGTAATTTATAATAGTAAACTAAAGTAATTTGGAAAGCTAAATTACTAATTTTGGTTAAACAGTGACTCAAACTGACTCAAACTTTGGAAGTCGATTCCTAATGGACCATAAAGAGTTAGACGTTCAAACTAATAGTGCTTAGAAGTCCATAGTTAGTTTAAACGTTAGTTTGAACGTCTAACTCTTTATGGTTTACGAGAAATCGACCTCCAAAGTTTGACCAAAATAAGTAATTTAGCTTTCTAAATTACTTTAGTTTATTATTATAAATTACTTTAAATCACTCTAAATTACTTTAAATTACTAAGCTAAATTACTCTAAACTACTTTAAATTACTCAAACTTATAGGGTTCAGAATAAGTTTTAATGATTTTTTGATTAAATTGCTAGAAGCTGAAAAGTTTTTGTTTTTTTAAGTGAATAAACCCTGGTTTGGCTCCCGCGGCACGCTTTAAAGCTTCATACATCTCGATCGGCGATTATCTTGCCCCATTGATTAACTTTGTTGCAGTTGAATTCGCTTTTTTACTCTAAAATATTATCACTTAATATCACATTTAATTGCTGCGCGCATTTTTAACTATATAGTATACTAATATATATTGATTACTGGTCGAGTCACTGATGCATGAATCGAACTTGAATAGCGTGCTCTAGCAAGACTGTCATTTGAAGACGTATTCTTCTGATCATTTTCGTTTTTGGCTCCGTTGCAACGGCTTGACCACAATAGAGAGGACCACTGGGCGGTTCCACATTTCTTGGAGACGTTGCCTGAATTCAGTTGATCGTGCACATTTTTTTGAAAAAAATAAGACGGCACACGCAAAAGCGTTTCCACATTTAAAACAAAAATGACAGTCGGATTTCCATGACAAGCTTCTCGTTGACTTCCCATTCAAGCTCGCCAGCCCGTCGAACTTGGCGTCGGCTAAAGAAAAAAAAGAAAAAAAGAAAAAAAAAAAGCGATCGGAGGAGACCTTTTTTTTTCTTTCTTTTTTTCCTTTTAACCCCGAACAACGCTTAACAACACTTGTGCAACACCTGAACAACACTTGTGCAACACTTGAACAACAGTTGTTTGACTGAAAAAGAAAAAAAAAAAGAAAAAAAATAAAGGGTTTGGGGCGATCTTTTTTTTTTTTTTTCTTTAGCCGACGCCTAGCCGTCGAAGCGAAAAGCGGCTGAAAGTCAATGCTGACAAGAATCAGGCAACAAGGGCAGGGGACTCGTGCAGCTTAGCTGAGGCATTCAGAGCATCAGCCAATGAGAGATACCGTCGCATCTGCTTGAGTGCTGGATTCAGGCTTTGGTTATCTGCCTGTCTCCCTGTTCGACTGATCACCGAACAGCCAGACAATTAACCAGACCAACAGATAGTCCGACAGACTGACGAGACGTGTTTGCGGAGTTGCAGAAGAATCCGGGCTCGGACCCCCGAGACGATTCGGGCAACGACGTCGTTCTTTACCTGCAGAAAGAGACCAGAATCAATGATCTATCGCAATCAATCAAGAAAATTGTTCAGACCGGGATCCCGCTCTCCATGTGGAGGGGAAGAGGGGAGTCACTGCACTCATCCTTCATACCGAGGGAAGGCATGGCATCCGAAAGGGCACTCATGGCAGAGAGGGTCTTCTTCAGTGGAGGACGCTGAATGCTGAATCCGACAACCCGCATGGACGTGGAGTTGGCCCACGAAGAGAAAGAGAGAGAGAGCACTTCGAGGGGGCAGAGCCCGCATGCTTTTTTCCTGCGGGGCGGAACGGGAAAACATGACAAGAATAGAAAACGTCATGCATCGTGGCCATGCATGAGCATGATGTAAACTTTTCCGGCCCTACTTCACGACCAATTCGGACGTGACTGATGACAATCGCTCTTGGAGCAGACAGACGTTCCAATGGGAACACGAAGGCAGACACAAAAACGCAGGCAGACAAACCTGCAATTCCTGCTCGATGACCAGAGTGCCATCCAGCCTCTCTGTCCACCCAATAGTCTGCTGGGTGATCTGGTAGGGAAGCTCTTTGTTGAACCATTTGAAGAGGTGGTGCCTGCATTTACATAGTGCAAGAATTTCTGTATGGGTAGGGAAGCTCTTTGCTGAACCATTTGAAGAGGTGGTGCCTGCAGTCAGCAAAGCCATGGGTCATTGACCAAATACGGTTGTTCATTCATTTGTGTGTCCACATGTGCATGCATTTGTGTGTCCACATGTGCGTAGTGGTCGTTTGAACGGCGCACAAGCTCTTCACTTATGGCAGCCTGTGAATCTCTGCTTGTCCGATAAGCGCTTCACCGCCGCTCTCTGTTTCTGTCAGCCTGTTGGCGCGCCCTTTCGTCAGTCTGCGAGGCATTCTGAAAGACCAACCTCCAATCACTTCTCTACCGGCTGACTTGATTAGTTGTTCCACGGTCTGAGTCTTTGAGAGGGTGGTCTTCTGCAGGAAGCACAGTTAGCTCAGGAGAGCCGGAACATGAAAAACTGATTAGGATTCGAAATAGAACTGCACGCTGCTCCAGAGCTCTGGGGGCAAGGTACAGAGACGAGTGAACCTTCTGCCCTCGATCGAGAAGTGAAAGTCCTTTAAGGAAATTAGGAGTGGAAGTGAAGAGAGGAGGAGAAATGAGCAGAAAGGAAAAGAGGCGATGGACTGAAGATACAAGCCAATGAGGCAGCAGGCAGACAGTGGAAGAAAAACGTCAAAGCGGGAAAGGTTTCAATCATCGTCGGAAGGCGAAGAAGGCACGACGCAATTCAGCGCTCCCTTTTGCGACTCTCGAAGACTTTCGTTTCTGGTGTCAGGAGAGAAATAAAGAAGAAGGAGAAGATACAGCAATGGCTCGCTGACGGACCAATTCCGCTGGGTACTTCCACGGTGCCTCTTTGCACTTGTTCATAAGATATTTCTCCAAAATTGGAAGACCTCTCTTGAACTTTGCTGCAAAATCAAAGCAGGTACAGGACACGAAGGAAAAATTCATGGAAGAAAAGGAGCAAGGCCTCTCGGCTCATGCACGATTGTGCTTCCCTTGTGATCAGACGGAGCGACCCTTCCTTCGTTCACGTTCACGACCGACAAAATTCAGGTCTTTGGCTAGAGCAAAAGCTCGGGGCAAAAGAAATTACGACGGATGACAGCAGTGTAAGAAGAGAGCAACAGTCAAAACATACAATCGAGAAAAAAAGATATTCAGTCAAACAGTCTCAGATTCGCCCTTCCACCCCCCCCCCAAAATCCGGACCTGAAACGAAGAAGACGCCGTCGAACGTTCCATGTTGGCTGCAGGAGAGGACAATTGAGCATTGCAGTAGAGAAGGAGTGGAGGGCAACAGATCGCTGACAGATCGAATCAGAGAGAAGACAGGAAAGGGAAAAAAAAAAGACAGGGAGGGAGACGGTCGTCTGGACTCCGGTACTCATTTTTCTTTTCGGTGGGCAAAACTGTTTCATGATTCTCTAAGAGCAAATCCCAGATGGACCACCATTATACTCAGAAAGAAATGTCAGGACCTTTCAGTATTTGCTACTCACTTGAGTTCTCTTTTTCGTGTGAGGATGTACCGAGGTCGCGTCACTTTGTCAGCCTGCAAGGGAGTACGACGAGTCTTTAGACAGACACAAGTACACCACCAGGAGGTTTTCTTGCTCAAAGAGAGACGACTGGTGTCCGACAACACCTGTCAACGCAAGAGAAAGGGCCGGGCAAAGACAGCAAGAAGGAACACAGGAAGCAGGCTCGATACCATCCGTCCACACACCGACTCACCTTATTGAGCAGAAGTGCCACAGGCGGGCGTTTTCCTTCTGCCGAAGAAGAAGAAGACGAAGAGCTGCCGTGTGCCTGCCTCGACAGCGCATCCCTCAAATCCGCAACTGCCGCAGGGAGGGCAGCAGAGGCCCATCCACCCAGAGCAGGCAGACTTCTGTGCTGACTTTCAATCGCACTCTCCAACTTCACTCCTTCCTCGTCCCCATCACTCTCCTGCGGCTGCCTGGCTGAACGCAAAGCCACCGTCTCCACCAACGCCCGCCGAGGAGCCAGACGTCTGACGAGGTTCAGAAGAGAGGCGTCCAATTTCTTCACAGAGTCCACAATCAGAAGAACCAAGTCCGCGTCCTCCTGTAGAGATAACAAAATGAAAGTCAGAAAAATGCAAATCTGAATTATGTTTGACCAAACTATGCTTGGCACCTGCGTACACTTCCTGATCTTTCTCTCTAAGAGTCTTCCTGTTTGTTTGTCAAAAAATGAGTCCGTCTCTGTCTGTGTGCCTCACGAGAGGCCGTACGTCCCCTTTCCTCCTACCCCCTCCACTCCTGTCTTTCTTTCCCTCTCTCTGGCAGCTTCTGAGATGCTTCTAGACTTTTCTGTCTGACACACTGATGGGATGGACAGACTCACGTAGGCCTTCCACGCTGTTCCCACCAGTTCCCTGGAGAATGCCTTCTGGTGGGATGGTAAGATGCCTGCAATAGAGAACAAAGAAGTTAAACAAAAGAGAACGCCTTCTGGTGGGATGGTAAGATGCCTGCAAGAGAGAACAAAGGAGTCAAACGAAAGAAGTAAAAATCCCACAGAGAAGAACGAAAGAGAAAAAGACAAAAGAAGGGCGGCGGGCAAATGCATGTTATAGATCAATCAACGCATGGACACGGGAGGGAATGCAGACAGGCTTCTTTCTGCGTGCGCGCATCTCCCTTCCTTCTTGTCTCTCCTGATTACTTGAGAATAGAACCCAAAAACCTCCCACCCTCCTCGTCTGGCTCAAGCAAGTTGGAGAAGCAGACAGCCAAGCAGATGGCCAGCCAGCCAGCTAGGCACCGAACGAGCCAAGTAGACATACCGGGAGCGTCAATGAAAACGATTTGAGAGTCTCCCCTTGTCATGACCCCCCTGATGTCGCTTCTGCGTGCGTCAATTTGGACAGCGGTCACGATGAAGGCGAACAATTGAGAAAGGAGGAAGAGACAGACGCGCATATTATGAGAGCAACTTCACTCTTTTTCTCTATATGTACACTGACAAGCAAAACTGCAGGTGTTGTCACAATCGGATCTGGTGAGACTTTGGACTTGTTTCTTTTTTGGGGCAATCTTTCGGAGGTTCTGTCCGGTTGTGCAATTTACCGCAAGTACAGATGTGAGCGTCTGTCTTTCTTTATCTTCACAAGAAAGATGCACAAAACAATGCAAGGCTTCCGAGCTAAGCGGACCTGGTGGTGTTGACTTTGGGTGAGACTGCCGAGATGGGTGATGCCATGAGGGCGTTGAGAAGAGAGGACTTCCCGGCATTGGGCGCTCCCACGAGGGCCACCCGGAGGAATTTGGGACGCTCTGGTTGGACAGGAAGGTCCCAAGAGGTCAACTGGGCCTGCAGGGAGGGGGGAAAAGTGGATTTGTCACGTCTTTTCTGTGTGCAGATTCGATTCTTGGAGAGGAACCTGTGCGTATGCGTCCTCTTTCGCTCACTCTTTCGCGCAGTCTTGCTCTCTATCGCACATGAAATGGAAAGCACACACTGTGTTTCAGCATGCAAAATAATTTGAAAGGACAAAAAACACACTTCCTTCCGACTGACATCAGCAGGCACAGCGCTCCTTCCCCTCACGGGTGGCAAGTAGGGTCTTCTTAGTTCGTAGCTCTGTTCTTCCTCTGCATTATCGATTTGACGTGCTCTCTCCTCAAGGTCTCCCGGGAGCATTCCCTTTCCAGCACAGGGGAAGGGATCTGGTGGCCATGTTCCACAGTCTGTGCAGAAGGGAAAGGAGCAAGGGAACAACGACAAGAGAGGAAGAAGACAAAAACGCGGTGCGCAAAGGAATTGAATTCGAAGGCTAAATTCAGTTGAGTTGAACGACTGGCAGTCTTCAAGAACAGTCCAACCTTGATGAGGGCCCAACCCAGAAAACGGTCTGACAAGAGAGGTCAATCCATCAAAGGGAAGAAAAAAAGAGAAATGGAGGCCACAGAATGCATCGACCAACAGGCAAACTGTTCCTACCGGACCGAAAACGGAGCGTGTGAGTGCGGGAACGCAAAACAACAAAAGAAGCACAGCAAGTCACAATAGCCCCAGCTTACCTGCAGGAGCCGGGGTGCCTTTCGAAGGGGTCCCGTCAAGATCCAGCACCAGTCCGTCAGGTCGTGCCTGCACTTCCAGTCAGACACACCCTTTTCACATAGAGGGACTTGGACGTAGACGGCATGCACTCTCGAATCAATTCTGCGACAGGGAGTCTACACACAATTGTTCGTGGGGTCGTCACGTAGCCGATTGTGTGCATGCACAGAGGGAAGATGGGACTGCGGGGGGGCTGTTTACGGAGCCAAACATGGATCTATGCACCCACCTGCCTGTATCTGCTCATGATGGAAAACCATCTCCACCTCCAGAAGCTTCTCCCCACGTCCCTCGCTCTCGCCTGAGAAAGGAGCGCAAAGTGATGCTTCACGTGTCGCATTCGATCCTATAGCAGGAGAGCCAGGACAGAGCTGGAGACTCCAGTGATCTTTCCAATCTGTCCCCTAGCTCCTTCCCTTGCGGCTTGCCACGCTCCTTCGGAGACGGAGACGCGGGAGACGGCGGAATCTTTTCCGTTGGCTCACTTGGCGGAGGAAACGTTGCACTCCGGTTCCAGAGACACATCAATCACGAACGGTGCAGAGCGGCCTTTCATTCTCACAAAGAAATGATGATGTTAAAGAGTGCGTGTGCCGGTCCGTAGTACATAGACCTTCCTTTGCTAATATTAGTGATAGTGATTTGCAAGACTGTCACTTTGCCCGGAAGGCAGAATTTTGCGGCATACAAAACTTCTGCATGCATGCATGCGCCTGCCGAGCTAATTGCTGGCCGAGCGGTGCCGAGCTAGTTTGCCGACCAATTGGGCTACTGACGGACCTCCCTTCCTCGCCACTTCTTCTGGACTTTCGGACTCTGTACGTGCGCATTCTTGTCAGACCTTCATGAGCTCCTTTCGTTTGTTCAGGGTTGAAAAGTAGAGGCTGAGTTGGGGCTGATCGACAGTCTCTATCCGCAGGAGGATCAGTACGTCAGTCTGACTCGCTTTCTTCGATCGAAGCGCGTCGCAACATCATCCTTCTTTTTACTCCTCCTCTCTGCTCCCTGCCTTCCTTGGACGTGGTCTTTTCCTTCTTTGCCGGTTGCTGACCAGGGTCTCAGATCCGAGGGGACACATGAGCAGATACGAGAGAGAGTCGATGGAGGAGGGTGCAGGGGCAGATATTACGACTCCCCTGATGCCCCGGATGTCCACCATTGAGGAGGCAAATGAGCACGCTCGTGCGGTGGAAGCGGAGGAGCGGGGAGTGGAAGCGAACCTGAAGGGAGAAGGAGAGGCCGAAGAGTCTGGGGCAGCGCAGGTTGTATACTCCTTCATCGGTCAGTCAGTCAATCAGTTGCTCAGTCTGTCAATCACTGACTCGCCCTCGCGAAGGCATGCAGGGGCACAAGAAAATGCATTCGTCCTGCATATGCTTGTCAGATGATGTGGCTTGAGACATCCTTCTGGTGATGGTACACATATCTGCAGCCACCCTCCAGGCAGCAGAGATCCTCTACGGTCTCGCTGTGTCTTATCTTTTGAAGGACCACTTCAAACTGTCTCCTGGAGGGGTGGCCATGATCATGGGAATTCTGGGACTGCCGTGGACACTAAAGCCTCTCTGGGCTTTCTTGGCAGAGACCTTTCCTCTCTTCGGTTGGTTGGTTGGTTGGTCGGTCGGTGATTTGGTTCGTTCGCTTGTTGGTTGGAGGAAGAAGTAACAGTGCCCAGATGCCTCGGTCGTTTTGTGGTTGTTGTTGAAAAAGAGCGACGGAGCGGTTAATCGATTCTCATCAACTCAAAAAAGGAGAAGACCGGACACAAGCGAAAAGGTCCAACATTGCAACCAGAAAAAAGGGGAAGAAGGGATAGGAAAAGACAGACATAGACCAAGATTTCAAGGCTGAACGTGTGTGGGCTATCCTGTTTTTTTTTGTTTCCGCCCACGTGTTTGTGCTCTGTGTTAACTTGCAGGGTATCGGAGAAAGAGCTGGATCTTTCTGAGCTCTGCCGGGTGTGTGGCATCATTGGTCGCCTGTGGTCAGTCAGACAGTCAGGTCTGATTCTCGGTTTTTGTTTCTTTCTCTGTTTCTGCGCCTCGTTTCCTTTTTCTCGTTACCTTCCTTTTGCGTGTTCCCGCTGCCTTCAATTTCCATCTGCCACCTTTCTCTCGTGATCTCCTGTCTCTCTTTCCTGCCCTATTCTTGGCGGATACTGGGTGGTTTCGGATACTCGAGTTAGAAGAGTCTTTGCAGTTTTCCCAGAAAGTCACACAAACAGAGGGAACGCAAAGCCACAAGAGGGGGGAGACAAAAACAAGGCATGCGTGCACAATGAGTTGGGCGTCAATTAGTGAGTACATGAGGGATAAGACCACGGGTTGAGTGACTTAGCGCTGCACTGGATGAGGGAATCCATGTGTGTGTGTGGGCAGGCTGCTTTGGTGCGACGAGAAACCTCTGGGCGCTGGTCTCGATGCTGCTGTTGTATTCTCTGGGAGCGGCGGTGGGTGGGGGGTTGGGTGATGGGATCATTTGGGGTGAAAGATAAAGTGCCTGCTAAGACGCTGTGTTTTCCATACCTTTCCTTCCTTTCTTCGAAAAGCTTTGGTAACACAAAGAATTCAGTCGTCTGCAGGAGGCGTACGGAAATCGGCTGAAGGGGCGAAGGAAAACAGAAGGAAAGGATGATTGAAGAAGCGAAACAAGAGAAAAGGAAAACAAAAGATCACATGACCATCAGTTATGTCTGCCCCCCTCTACACCCGCTTTCTCATTCTATTTCGGAGTCCTCTTAACCTTCCCTTGTTTCCGTTTCCCTCTCTCTTTCCTCTTCCCACGAATCGCGCAGATGAGCAATGTGATGGGAGAGGGGCTGGTGGTGGAGGTGGGAAGGGCACATAAGGGTCAGTCAGTGGGTGAAAGAGGGAGCGATTGAGTCCAGAGGTTTCAGGTCACTCATGCCGGAGGAGGGGCCTTCTCAGTGTATTTCTCTCTTCGTCCTCTTGCCAGTCTGCCGTCGCAGAGAGCTGTAGCAAGTGCAACTCGTGCAATGATCCCCCCGTGGATCGTTCATTCAAACTGCGTAGAAAGGATGAATGTTCACAATGGATGGGCCGGCCAAAAGGTGGAAGCGGGTCGAGACGGTTGATGATGCAAGTGTCGTTGCGGGTGAATGGGCGTAGTGAATTCGTTGCGGGGCAGTCAGTGCATTCCATTCACTTATTGTTTTGTTTGTTTTGTGTCCGATCTGTTTTTTACTTTGCAGAGGGCGAGGAGACGGCAAGAACGGTTTCGCACTTTTTCATCATCAGGTCTGTCTGTGCATCTCAAGCTTGTTAGAGGCGAGACGTGAGAAGTGAGATAGACATTTTTTGAGATTGCATTTCGTCACACGGGGCTTAGCAATGAACGAACGATATCTCAAGTGAGTGGACTGTCTCATTTTTCCCCACAATTGCGTGTGCACATTTGCGCGTGTATCTCTCTCTGTCTCTGTGCCTGCAGACAAATTTCATTCCTCTCTGCGGCTTATCTTTCGGGCCTTCTGCTGGAGAGATTGCCCAGAGAGGTTGGTGAGGATAAAGAGAAGAATCAGTGGCATGTTTGTTTCTCCCGTTGTTCTCTGTGGAAATCTATCTTTTGATATCGGCAGCAAGAAGTGTCTTTTCCGTCTTTTCATGGGTGAATGCGTGAGATGGTTTCTTTCTTCGCGTGCGGGCGCGCGTGTGTGTATTTGCGTGTGGCGATCGATGCATGTGTTGATGATAATGTACGTCTGTCTCCCTCCCTGCGTTCTTTTTGTTTCTTTTGCCTGCAGGCTCTGTTTCTTCTGGGGCTTCCGCTTCCGGTGGGCGTTTTGATTTCTGTCCTCTTTCTGCATGAGGAGGTTGAGGAGGAAGAAGAGGAAGACGAGGAAGAGGAAGCGGATGCAGAGGCACCCCGTCTGGCTTCCCTCTCTCCCTCCTCAGCCACAGCAAATGTCGGGTTCAAGAGGGGCAGGGAGTGTGTAGGGAAGAGAGAGAAAGAGGTGGAGGAGCCAGAGCCTGAGCAGGCGGAGGAGGAGGACGGAGAGACGACCCCCCTGGCTGGGAACAGACAGAAGGCAACGCTGACGCACGCACAGGAGCCTCTTGCAAGAGGGAGCAAGTCCAAGAAGGCAGCGCAGTGGGAACGAGTGAAGCTCCTTTTCAAGGTGGGGGGAGGAAAAAGGGACAGGGCAGGAAGGGATCAAGGGAAAGAGCGAAGAAGGTTTGGTGACACTGTGAGGCCGTGCTTGAATAGAAGATGGGTGCGTGGTTTTGTCCGTGTGTTGTGCATGGCTCTCACACTGCTCTTCATACGATTCTTGTCTCTCTGTCTGCAAGCCTGCCTTTTTATGTAGTCTCCTTCCTGTTTGTGTAAAATTACAGAGAGGCAAATAAGAAACAAAAAAAGGAAGTCATGTAGTCTGTCTTTTCGTCTTTGTATCCCGAGGAATGTGTGTGTGTGTGTGTGTGTGTGTGTGTGTGTGCCTGATTGCCCTGCAGACGCTTTCCACTCCCCGCATCCAGTCGGCCATTCTCTTCGTCTTCGTCCTTCAAGTAGGTCATTTTTTTCCTTACGCGAGCGAGTCTGCTCATTTTTCTCTCACTCGCCCTTGTGTGTTGACAGAAATCTCCACTGTCTTTCTTTTTAAATGGTTCTCTTTCTTTCTCTCTTCCCTTGACTTACTGACACCTTCACACATTTTTCGTTTCGTTTCTGTAACACTCAAGACCTTACGCAAATGACACGTGGGAAAATCGTTCATGAGAAAAAGAAAGATCAAACTGGCGTTCACCAGTGGTGCGTTTGCTGTCTTCATGGGTCTGTCGACGTTTCTTTGCGGGAGGGAACTTGGACATTCGAGCCCGCCAGACTGGGTTTGATTGCATGTACGCGCTTATCTGTATGTAATTCTACTTATTTGCAGTGCACGCCCTCCTACGGCACTGCGATGTTCTACTTCCTCACTGACACTCTGAAAATGCACCCGGAGATGCTTGGCAGAATAGCTCTGGTGTCCTCGGCAGCAGGTCGGACAACTCGGGCGGGCGGTGGTGTTCTTTCTTTCTGTCCCGTTTCTTCCTGTCAGGCTCCGTCGTTCGTGTCTGTGCCTGGCAGGCTCTAAGCAGGTGTCCCGCCTTGTGTATATCTGTCTGTGTGATACCTTTAATCCATGAGGTCGTGCTGATGTTGATCTTCCAAGGCAGGCATTGTTTGCCGCTGCATCCTGTTTTCTCGCGTGAGGTACGTGTGTGGATTTTTTATCTCTGTCCCTGAGCTGCGACCTTTGTTTCCCCGCGTATTCGCTACCGCGTTGCATTCTGGTGTTTTGCGTTGCAGGGCTGGTGGGGCTCCTGTGCTACCGGAACTTTTTCATCCAGGTGAGTGAGGTCTGAGCAGGAGAGGGGGGGAAGTTGCATGCGCTGTCGTGAAAGTGTGCGACAGAGTTTCGCATGGATCGGAGGGAAGAAGAGGAGACGGGGAGAGCGATTGGATTTTAAGAGGAGGCACGCCATTGCATTGCATACATGTATCGAAAAGAAAAGAAAGTCCGCTGAAAGCTCGTGGAGCGGACCCGTTTCTGTTGGGCTACAGGCAGACAGGAGAAGGAGGAAAGTCGCTTTTGTGTGTTGCTTTCACTCCTCTCAGTTCAACATTTGCATTTCTCTCTTCTCTCTCTATCGTCCTGCATTTGCTTACTCTTCGCAGCAGCATCCTCTTAGAATTCCTGACTCATTCTTTCTTCGACGGTCTTTTCTCTGTTTCTCTTACTGCGTGCAGACCCCCCTGAGGCAGCTCCTCCTGTGGTCGACCATCTTTGCGACTCCCTTCGCTCTCCTTCCAATCGTCTTGTCAGTCCTTTCTTCTCTTCCTTTCTTCATTCTGCCTGCCCGCCTGCTTAAACGTCCAGCAGTCCGTGGTGATTATGAGAGAGACAGATTCATAATGAGGAGAGAGACTTGAGTGGGGCAGAGATGCTCTTCGTGACGAAGTAGTTCCTTGCCCTCGTGTCTTGCCGTGTGATGGGGGGGCCCTCCCTCCCTTCCCTCCCCTCCCCCCTCCCCTCTCCTGTCTCAGCTGCTGCACGGAACAGATCGATGTACCGTTGAATGAGTGCATTCCTTCCTCACCTAGAACTTCCCTTTCCTTTCCTGCCGTTTCAGTAGTTCTTCCACCCCATCCTTCCTTCCTTCCTTCCTTGTTGCCTCCTGAGCAGAATGAATGAATAAATGAATGACTGACCGCATGTATGCAGGGTGATGCGATGGAATCTGACTATCGGTCTTCCTGACTCTCTGTTCGTGATGTCCGACAACGCAGTCATGGACTTCCTCGGTGGGTCTGTTTGTTTGTTTGTTCTTTTGATTCATTTTTTGTTTGTTCTTTCGATTGAGTTTTTGTTCATGCGTTTGGTTGGTGGTCGGTTTTTTCGACCGATTGTTTGTATGGAAGTTGGTCGTTTTGCAAAGCAGGACTGCATGACTCTCTTACTTTGCTTGTAGCTCTGCTTTCTCGGCGTTAGTATTTGAAAACCCCCTTCATTCAGGCGCATTTGTGCACTCTCGAATTTACTTCCCGCTCTTTCATGCTTCTGCATGCGTCTCGTGTGTGTCTTCTGCTTGCAGCTCAACTTCAATCTATGCCGATTCTCGTCCTCGCTGCAAAGCTCTGCCCCAAGGGTTGGTTGGTCTGTCAGTAAGGAAGGGGGGCGAGAGAAGAGGAGGCCATGCAGAGAGAGTCTCTGAAGCGGCCTGTTCTCTCTTGTTGCTGCCTTTTTTCTCTTGCCTGATTTTTAAGGTTTTCTTACTGCAAGGGTTTCATGGGAAAGCGTCGGAATTTGGAGATCGACCTTCACTTTCGCCTTTCGCTAGGTGGATGAATGTATTTGTCCGTTCGCTTGAAGATGAGGGAACATTTTTTTCTCAATTCTTTCTGATGGGGTGGCCGAATGAATGAAGACCACAGGATATAGGCATCATGGCGCACCGAAACAGAGCTAAAGTTTCCGTGCTGGTCTGTCATGCAAGCTTCGTCCGTCCACTCAACGCTGTTCCTTTTCTTTCTATGTTGAACGATCGGGTGGATCAACTTCATCCACATCAACACGATACTATAAATCATATATCACACTTCATGTCTGTGCACGCATGAGGCATGCAGGTCTGGAGTCCTCTGTCTACTCAACGCTCCTCGCGGCCTACAACGCGGGAGGCCTCGTCTCTCCGGAGTTATCCGCCCTTCTCATGTCGGGCCTGGGGGTGACAGCCAAGGACCTCAGCCGGCTCCCTCTGTTGATAGGCATCTGCGTGGCCACGAACATTATTCCTCTCTCGCTTTTGCATTTGATGCCCGAGCCAGATAGGGAGAAGGAGGGGCAGCAGGAGGGGGAGAGAAGAAAGAGTTGTCGGTCTGCATTCACACAGACAGGTGAGGAGGGAGACTTTTCATCCCCCAGTCGTGCGACGAAAATGGATCTTTGTGGATCGATAGACAGCGAGAGTGAGAGAGACGTGGAGGAGGACGCGGAGGACGGTCAGAAGAACAACAAAACAGCCAGGTTCTCTCCTTCCGTCCCACCACCGATGTATGCGGAGACGGCAGTGCATTCGAGAGAAACAATGGATGGGGAGGGGGGGGTATTCTTTGATGCAGAGACGCAGACGGAGGGAGGGGAAGAGGGGCAGAGTGGTGCCGCTCAGCCTTCTCCTTTTTCTTATTCCTATTTGGGGAACAAGAAGGAAGCAGAGAAGGACGGAAAAGGAAGCGAAGCAACCAGGGCGATGTCTCGCAGTACAATGCTCCTGGGTGTCTCGGGGTCCTGGGATCCGGGAGTTTCTCAGTTGTCTTCTTCCGGACATGAATGAATAAACATGTAAAGATAGACGAAAGAAAGAAAGAAGGAAAAGGCAGAAAGAGGCATCCCAGTATGTCTTACGCAAAAGTCACTGGAGGGGCAACGAGGCACTGGTTGCAAAAGTTTTCCCTTCCGAACGCCCATGCAGCTTTGTTTGTTGTCCTTTCCCCTCCGATGGCATGCATGAGACAGCTAGGCGCCTGCCAGGGGGTCGGAGAAGAGACGGAGATGGAAAGAGTGGAGATCGGGGCTTCGCAGGTGGCTTTATGCGAAGAGAGAGACGAAGAATCAATTCGCAGTCAATTGAGAATTCACGAAGTGTTTTTTCCGTTTTTATCGTCTTGAAAAGACAGAAAAATTCAGGGTGCATGTCTTTAGTCGGTTGAGCATGCATACCCCACACAATACTTTTGCTTCCAAGGAGCTTTCCTCTTCTGCTTTTGCTGGTTGCACAAAAGAAGATTAAGGAAGCACGAAGTATTGTGTCCTTCAATTTTTCTTGGCTTGTCGTGGGCCTTTTCATCGTCATTCTCAATTTGTTTGTTTCTTTTGTGCGCTCAGACTTTTTTGCACCCTTTTCCTTCTCCTTTGCTGAGGGAGCGAACAATCCTTTGGCTCGAGGAGCGTCCAAAATTTCCTCTTTGCTTGCAGTCGATCGACTGTGTGGATTTAGAATGGCCAAAGAGGCGGCAGAGGTGGTTCTGATGAAGAGCCTCATTGCGTCACAGAGCTGGGTTTTTTCTCCAAGTCCGGCCCGGGCTAGTCCAGACTTCTCTTTTTCACTGAGCCTCTCTCTCTTTCACGCACTCTGTCTCTTTCTCTCAAACAGACATGCACACAATAATAGAGAATTAGCTCTTTTCGCCACAGGGAAATTGCCTGAAAATCATCTAGAAAATCAAATGCAGCTTGAAGTATAACCTGTAAAACATACTACTAGACCTACTATGTACATGCGCTGAGTCAATAATTTAAATCAATTAATACCTTGATAATGACTTTAAAATTAGATTTCATGTGAATGGAATTCTTAGTAGAATTCTAAGCAACTTTCTAATCACCGGATTTTTACGACTTTAAAGAATTTTTAAGACTTGTTTCCATTAAATTCACCCTCGCAGATAGATTTTGAATCGCTGAATTTACTTAGTAAAAAGTTATAACTATAGTTTTTAAATTTGTATCAATTGATTTACTTTTGAGATCTTTTGAGGCCCTGGCCTTATTGCTTCAGCTGCTTCGATCTCCCTTACGATTTTTTACTCAATCTATTCTATTAGTAAGGCTTAGCCTGAGGACTATAGACTCAAACCTAAACTAACCTATACTAACCCAAACCAATGCTTAAGTAAAACACATACAGATTTTTGATACGTTACGAGCCTTATATAGATGTACATCGTATGCATAACTTTTAATTTATAGCTTTAGGTCACTTTCAGTGTCCTCCACAGTGTCATATATATTTGAGGAATGCACGGATGCAGCCTTGACGATGAACTGAGTCTTTTTCAACCACACGGTTTTTGTGCAGCTGTCAGCAAGGCACCAGTTGCGGCGACGATGCTAAAGAACCGGGTATTCATCAACGAACGCATGGATCCTTCTCACTGAGTAGGTACATACTCATCAAAGCAGACAGTGGCTGGTACATCCGCCTTCCACTTTCACCCTCACCCACACAACCGGAGAGAGCCCTCGAGAACGAAAAGAAAAAACAGCGATCGCAATAATCGTGTCATTTCGGTTCATTACGACGAGGCTCCCATGCGAGAAGCTAAACCGCAAAGCTTGGGCAAGAAGCATACTGTCAGATCGACTGATTGAATTGAATTACCGATGCATCTATGCATTTATCGAGAAACATGTTCTCTTCTTGTATCTAACAGCATCACACTGTGGATCGATGCATCTCTCCGTTGCAAGGATTGATGCAAGGAGGAAAGGCGAACGAATCAACAAACAAAAAGAGATACGCAGGCAGACCCAGACATACGCGGCCACTATCTCCCTCACCGTGCACCCCCCCAAACGTAGATCTACAAAGTACAAAAGTACAAAGGAAGGAAGGGAAACGAATGAAGATGGATCTGTCTCTTGTAAAGAAAAGAGCGGAGGGAAAAACGCTTGCTGTGTAACGAGCGAATGTCATTACGATACTCCAATTCTTGCCTGCCTCCTCAATTCGTTCTTTCGATCGAATCACTCGTATCGCTGTTGACAGCACCCACGAATGATCTCACAACGACGGACAAGGAAACGAAAGTTTGGATGGAGGGAGGATGCATTGAGGCGGTGTGGGGGAGGCAGGCAGACAGCTCCATAGGTGCTCTCTTGATGTTCCGATCCTGTGCATTTTTACAGCATTACTTGCTTACGATGCGTCCGGCGTTTCTTCCGTTTCTTTTTCTCTTCTTCTTCCTCTTCTTCAATGCTTGCCGGTTGCCGGTGCTTTGAATTATTTCAATGTCTTCCTGGCTCTCCTCTTCTCTAACGTTTTCCGTCATTCGCTATCCATCTCCTGCTTCTGATATGTTTTCCGAAATTTCTGATCCTCCGTTTGTTCTTCGGTATTTGACAAGGAGAGATGCACAACTAGTTTTCATACAGCCCTTTTTTCGGCCTCTTTTTTGCATCTCTGTTCTTCTATTTGGTGTTTTTTCCGTTTGTCTGCTTCTCTGTTGTTTTCGTTGACTGAAAGAAAGCATTTAAACACCAGAGGACTCTGCGAAGCCCACCCTCTTGTTGCCGTAATCGAAGATGGTCAGGTACTTCCTCATGAAGGAGTCACCCAAGATCCAGAGGGGGCCGCGGGGGGCGGGGACCTGCAGGGAGGGAGAGGGAGAGGAGCGAGTTTCTGTCTGCGGTTTTGGATTCTTTGCGGGTTTCTCTCGTAGTCTCGTCCAGTCCTCTTCCTCGCACACTTCCTGAACAACTCCCTGTCGCTCCTCCTCCTCCACTTCCTTCTCTGGGCGTCCATTGCTGACCGACTGAGGGTGTCGGCTGAGAATCGTCGGTTGACTTTTCCTTCTTCTCTTTTGGTCTGCCTGCCTGCATTTCCTTTGCCTCCGCGTCCCTGGTCTCTCTCTTCATCTGACTGAAGGTCAGTCAGTCGGTCAGACTGTCTGCATGCTTGCTTCGGCTCGTTCTTCATGAGATGGAAGAGGGGCCGAATACTGACCATGCAGGGGGTTTCCGTAAGTCTAGCAAGGAGAAAATAGACGAGAGGCCAGAATGGAGCCATCAAAGTGGCAGACCTTCCGTCTGAGTGTGCTTGCAGTGACTCATAGCACGACCGAACGAAAAACCGGGAAGAAAGTCTGAAGCGAGCGAGGAAAGAGCCTTGAAAAAAAAAACAACACAGCAGGTGAAAGGAAAACTTCAGGCGAAAAGGCAACTGGAAATCACATCGATATTTCAATCGAAGCAGTAGAAATGAAAGGAGGAAGAATGAAGAGAGCCCAGAAAGAAATAGAATATGCTTACATCGATCGCGGTGAACTGAAGGAGGCAGACTCCCATGCCGGCCTCGAGGAGATACTCATCGGGGGACAGAGAGAAGTTGAACTCTCCAAGGGCCACCTTCAGGTCAGGCAGGGAGGATTTCTTGGAGCACTGAATGCCCCAAAGAGGACGGAAGGGGACCTTGATGGCTCCAATGGACTGCGAGGCGACAACAAACAAACAAAAGAAAAAACAGATTTTGGGGGGGGGAAGGTTGGGAGAAGCAATGTTATAAGGGGTTGAAGAAATTTGCATGAATACAAAAGGCGAAAACAGAGGGCGAAAGTAAAATCCACGGGTTTGAGAAACCGTCCTGCGTGAATCACGGAGCAAGAGAAGAAAAGCAGTGGCACAACTGGAACGAAGAGGGAGGCAGAAACGTTCCTCTTCTCCGCGCGAATCTCTCCGTGTGTGCGAACAAAACCGAAAATAGGGCTAATTGAACAAAAAAGGAAAAGCGCGGAGGGAGGCCCCCTGTGAGGGTCTTGAAGGCATTTCATTTCTTCATTTCCATCTGCGGTGGCCGGGTGACATGCATGGTGAACGAAGTGTAAGGCTAAATAAGGAGGGATCTCGATCAGAGCCACGACTCTGCATGGACAGGGGGTACAGAGAAAACAAACACAAACAGACGCACACCCTTCTTCCTCTGCTCTCACCCACCCACCTTAGCGATCTTGCCAACAGCAGCGGTGGGACCTGCGAGGAGTGAAGTGCCAGAGTCGACGATGCACTTGTCGCCCTGTCCGAAGGAAGAGCCCCCAATGGAGATCTCTCCGAGCTTCACAGTCTGCAAATATCATACAGGGGAATGGGCGAGCGACGTTGGAAAAGAAATTGCGTGAAGTGAGGCGTCGGAAGGCATTCGCGATGAAGTGCGAAAAGCAGAAACGGAGAGAGATGAGCAAGGTGAGAGAGAGATAGCGGAAGGCACCAACAGGCCCAGGAAGGACAAAGGGGACTAGGAGATGCGGACCGAGAGAAACAAAAACGGTGCAAAGCAAAAGCACGCATGTCTTTTCACCTTCCAGCTGTCACGCTTTCTCAGTCGATCAAGGGACATGGGCTTCTCACATCACCCTGTCAACTCGCTTGACACCTCATCTCATTTCATTTGCGTGAGGGTTCAAATGATCGAAGAGTCCCTCCCTCCCGAAACCTCAAACTCCCGAGCTCAAAAGCAAACGAAGCCGTGCACGCCCCCCACCCCCTCACTCACCCACCTACCCAGTAGTCCTCGGATTCCAGGGGGATCCACTGCACGTCCTCAGGGTCTCCAGAGGCGATGTGCTTCTTGTCGTATCCTCCGAAGACGAGCTCTCCGTCCTGCCCGTCCTCCTTTCCGAGGAAGAAAGAGAACACTGCAATGCAGGGACAAGCCGACACAAAGAAAGAGGAAGATGATTGAGGAGAATGTCAGCCAAAGAGACCACGTAACTAATTGTTCTCTTCTTTTTTTCGCGTTTGTTGACAGAGAGTCAACAAAAAGAAGAAAGTGCAGACGCGGCTCAGACACTCAGTGACGTGCACATACGGGTGTCCAGCTGAGAAAGGAGAGACCACAAGCAAGAGAAAAGGACCGCGCCCATCAATCCATGCGAGTGAGATCTTTCAACAACGAACACGATCATCACGACGATCTCATGTACCAGGCCCCTTCTTCGCTTCGGACGTTTTTGTCCATTGAAAAGATCCAAAGGAAGAAAACGGTTCTTGTTTCTTTCCTGAACTGACCGGGCTCCTTCACCAGGCCCTCCTTGAACATTGTGTATGCGTTTACTTTCATACAGAAAAAGAATTCTCTATGAAAGTAAACGTCTGAACTGACCGGGCTCCTTCACGAGGCCCTCCTTGAACATGGTGACCCAGATGGGCTCAATCTTCTCCACAGCAATAGAGGGGAACGCGAGGCCGAGAATGCCGTCGAATTTTCCCATGGAGTAGGCCAGACCGAGGCCCTTCACGTTGGTGATCTCTGCGAAGGTGGAAGCCTTCACGGTCACTGACCCAACAGACACGGTGTCAGTAGAGAGGTATCCGTCAACAGGACCGGATCTGCACGAGGAACAGCAGTGAAGGAGGGGAGGGATCTGTTTGTTTGTGTGGTCAAATCTTGGACCTTTCTCTTTCTCTCTCTTTGTTTGGCAGGAGGCATGCGCCCCCCCCCTGCTCTGTGCTTTGAGCTGCAGAGACCGGGAGGGTTGCCCTCACCTAGTTTTTTCACAAGAAACCCTCCGAGCGACCCCACCCACTCACCCGTACTCGATGTGGAACTTTCTGCCGTCCTCGGAGTACTCCTTGGAGGCGGAGTGGTCGTACAGTGCGTGAGTGCCGCAGCCCTTGCCGCATTCCTTGGAGGGAATCCTGCAGCCTCATTCAGGAAAGAAGCAACAAATAAAGTCAACAGGAAGAAGGTAGCAGGGGGAGATGGGAAGGCTGAATTCAGAAAAACAAAAGAAAACCTCCAGGAGAGAGCGAAGGCAGGGGGAGGCTTGCAAAAGATGAAATTGAAGAAAGAAAAACGAAAGAAAGACAGAAAGAAATAAATAAGCGAACTCGTCGGGTCTGGTGATCTTTGGGACCCTTGCTGTGGAATCGTGTCAGAGCACCCTTAATCCCTCTTTCCAGCTCTGAGGCGGGACACAGCCGGAGAACGCATGCGCAGGTGGAAGAAGGGGGGGGGAGACAGAACGCCTCCACTTCCACAGACGGACCAGAGGTTGGAGGACCCAGTGTCGAAGATGACCTGAAACTCCTGCCCTCCCACGGTGATGGGGCCGTAGTACTGCACTCATTCACTCACGTACACAGGTAGAGAGAATGAATTTGACACACACTCGCTCACACACACACACACACACACACACACACACACACATTTTGACTCGGTCTTTCGTTCTCTGTCACACGAACCTTTTGACGGCCACCAGGAAGAAGAGATAGGTATGCATGGAGCAGCGCAGTCTCTATTCCTCTCACCTCCAGTGTGTTTTCTGCCTCTTCTCCTCCAGAGAAAATTGCTGTCTGGTAGAATTACTCAGATGAAAGTAAAGCCAGTCCCGGTCTCGCAGGACCTTCAACGTTCGTTTTTCCGTTCACGGAAGGATGCCACGGAGAGAGCACCCAAATTAACAGGACAGACGGAACCGACAGCCTCAAAGAATGTCGCTCGTCATACAGCACATACCAGACTGTCGACGAAAAGACAGGAAAGACACAAAAGGAGAGCCTGGGACACGAAATAAATGAAGAGGCAAAAAAAGAAGAAAAAACAGACAAGACAGACCTGGGCGTTCTGGAAGTCGTGGAGCACGACGGCGTCTGTGTCCTCACCGAGCTCCCCGGCCTCACCGAGAAGGGGGGTCTTGCCAGAGAAGACCTCAGAGAGGCTCTTGATGGAGTCGCCGAAGGTCATGGACCTGGAGACCCCATACTGCATTCATTTATTCGTTTTTTGTCCGGCTCATTGATGCATTGTGACATTGCACAGCATTCATGAGGCACACACACACATACGCACACGCGCACAAACAAAAAAAGGCCCCTCTACGCCTCAATGTCTTGAAAAGAAAGGGGATGGAGGGGAGGAGCAGACAGAGATCAACGGGTGAATTCACTCAGAGAAATCGAACAGGGGTGTATCTCTGATCGTTCAGTATTCGGATTGGAAGGAAGACAAGGAGCTGCTGACCGCCCGACAGAAACACGGGAGGTCGACAAAGATCGCAACTGAGTTTCAAAGAAGGCCAAAGCATAAGTGCAGGGGAAAAGACGCAGCTTGAAGCGGGAAAACACGCAGCCATGATTGCCAGTTGACGAGCGAGACGGCGTTCTGACTTTGGGACACACGAACACGCAATTCACTGTCTTTCCCTCTGTCCATACTTACGTCAGCCTCAATCTGCTTGAGGGACTCGGCCTTCTTCACGGGGATGCGAGCAAGGCCGTCGCCCTTCATGGCAGCCACCGCGCGTTCAGCAGTCTTGAGCATGGAGCCACGGAGGATTGTGAGAGGGTCGGAGGAGGAGACGGAGTGGGAGGAGGTGACCACGTGAGTCACACCGGCGATCGCAGCCACACCCATGAGTCCTCCAGCGATCAGAGGAAGGATGCGCCTCTGCAAGGAAAAACGAAAACCGTGGATACATATTGTGTGAAAAGATTCCATGAAAGTGGAGAGAAAGGCACTGCGAGATGGCTTTCCGACTAACCGTCTCCGAGGACGCGGAGGTGGAGGAGGGCGAGGAGACAAGAGACTGGTCCATTTTGTTTCCCTTGCTTCAAATGTGGTGACAGAACAAAGACACTTGACTCCCCTCCAGAACTATCGGAAGAAGCAGATACATGTGGACTGGGGGGACCATGAATTAAAGTAGGCTGTGAGTCGAAAGCAGGGATCGATCTTGGAAAAGCCCGAATGAAGAGCGAAACGGTTCGGCAGGACATAGCCGGACTAACTCCGTGCGAAAGACCATGCAGAACGGCCCATGCAGCGCTGGGACAGCAACCAATTGCCGTGGCCGGGGGCCACGGCATCCGTCAAGGCCCTTGGCGGCACCTGCGATGAGGTGTCTGGCTGTCCCGGTGAGAGGAAGGGGGGTAGGTTGTAGGGGGAGGGGAGGGGGAGGGGTTGCGTGTGGGAAGAAAAACAGCGTCGGTTGACTATGTCTCTTTCGGACTCTGCCCCTCTCTCTTCTGAGATGTGTAGAGAAAGGGGGGATTCGATCGCTGGAGG
>JAHBMJ010001198.1:24084-29084 GCA_018398765.1 Chromera velia | reverse complement strand
GATGCAAGGTGACTGTCAGTGAATGTCCTATTGACTTAATTGTCTGTCTGCATGTCCCTTCCTTCATCACAAGAACAAAAGCACAACACCCAGCTGTTTGAGCACGAAGAAAAAACAACGAACCTCCGGTGTACACAAGCAGAACCCCCCTTCTTCTTCCCCTGGTGCTGCCTCCCCCCGGGTGTCCAAGGGATCCTCTTCGTCTGCCCCTCTCCTGCAGATCATTTCGAGGTCGGTGGCGCAGTCGGCCGCCTCCGTGCACCTCTCTCCGTACTCTGCAGGCAGGCACACACTGGGGGGAGGGGGGGGGAAGGGAATTAAAGGACTTGTTGTCTGAAGTATCAACCAATGCGTCGATACGGGTACATTCGGACGCCCAGACACACACTGGGAGAAGAAGTACTCATCGCCACAGTCTGCATGTTTTTCCTCTCTCTCTCTCTCATACACAACTTCAGAGTTGTATCGGAATTATCGGGGGGGGGGGAAGCGAGGTCCTCAGGAGGCAAGGAAGCAGAAACAAACCTTCGATCATTCGAAGGCTTTTAATTCCATTTCGATCACAAAATTCCCACAACGAAATCGAGAGAGGTAATCAATCTGCAGGGCTTTCCTTCTTTCTGTCTATCTCATCACACAACCGTCGCTTCACGATCGGAAGGAAATGTCTGTCGTCTCTTCCGAGATTCGTCTCGTCTTGATTCTACGTCAACGGTTGCAGATGGATAGAAAAGGGGAGAAAGACAGACAGACAGACAGACAGACAGACACATGAATGGATAGATGAATGAAAGGAAGGAAGGAAGGAAGGAAGGAAGGAAAAAAAGGCAAGCCGAAAACAAGAAAACAAAGAGAGACAGATCGGCAGAAAAAGAAAAAGAGCGCGGAGAAAGAGATGAACGGACTCACTCTTTTCTTGCACTGCAAACAGTCCCATGCAGGGATATCGAGGTAATCAAAAAGAAGGACAAGATGTGAGCTGGGAATGTTTCGGACGTTTCTTGAATGAATGAATGAATGAGTGAATGGACAAATGAGTGAATTCACGAACCTGGACTGAAGCTGTGGCCTGAACAAAGAAAGAACGAAATAATGGACACATGCTCGAGATGCAAAATGTTCTTTTTGCGTTTGCCGCATGCATGAAGCCATCAAACTCGACACTTTTGATAAAAACGATTCCGCCCCGCCAATCAATCTACGCGATTCAGAAAAAAGCATTCTCAAGTTCGCAAATGAGAAAACCAGAACTTTAAATTTGGCTGCCGCATCGTTCTGCTACTCCTCATGCAGTCCTCCACGACACATACTCGTGATGAACGAACGTACAATCCTCTCCAGTCGGGCTCTCGCACTTCAGTTCCCAATTGGAAAGAATTTCCTCAAAGAAGGCGCCCCTCTCAGCAGTGCCACAGTCGGGCCTGGCTTTGGGGCTGCACACACACACACACACACACACACACACGCACACACACACACACACACACACACAGACATACACACACACACACACACACAGACATACACACACACACACACACACACACACACAGAGAGAGAGAGAGAGAGAGAGAGAGATACACACACAGACACACAGACAAAAAGAGACAAAACGAAAGATATCGCAGGAGAGCTGCAGGGGACAAAATGACGGACGGACAAAAGGACTGTATGAAAGAGGAGGGACGGGTTCGATTTGGTTGACTAGTCGCATGATGCCGACGTCTCTTTTTGATCTTGGTTTCCTCCATCGATTCTTTATTCCTTCCGTCTTAATTGTCCTCTTCTTTCTCTTTGACCCTCCCTCTCTTCCAAAACATTTTCTTTCTGTCAACCGACCGACCGACCGACCAATCTGCCTTGAAGGTATCGCAGAGCTCCTCTGCGGGCACACACACACACACACACACACACACGCAGGCAGGCAGGTAGGGAGAATTTTAAGAAAGCAGAGAGAATCAGCTAGACATGCATACAGAGGAATCGATCAAGAGGGGCACACGACCATGGACGAAGCGAAAGAAATGCATAAAGATTTATCTTTCGAGGGAGGGATGGAACGCAGAACCAGAAGAAGAAGAAGCCGCCGGGTCCTGGATATTTTTGTCTATTTTTGAATATTTTTCCTCAGCCGGGTCCTGCCATCAGCCTAGCAGGCATCGGTGTCTTCGAAAGAGATCTCTCTACAGACGTCGAAATGCACCAATCTAGAAAAGGCAGCTGCCTGACTTACTTTCGCATCATCGTGCTCTTCTCCTTCCCTCATGGATCCCCACAGTCAGCAACTTTCAGAAATCTTATGGAAACGCGATTTGAACTTGCACAGTGCTGATCCAACTTGCCGCTTGTTTTTAAAACAGCAAGAGACTCATTCATCTGCCGATTTCGACCCAGAGTGAGGCAACAGTTCGGATTGTCACTCTAGACATACAAGCACGACTGACTGACTGACTGATGGGCTTGCAGTTGGCCTCCTTCGTTGCCGCGGTGACCTGCAGTCAGGACTTTTTGTCAATGCATCTATTTGTATGCGAACCCTCTGCTTCGGTTCGGACGCCTTCTCAGTCGTATTGATCCTTTAGCGCGGACAAGCGTCGGTTCACGTGGCTCCTCATCCCTCCATACACCCATACACATGCCTCCATATATCTATATGTTTGGGGCGGAGGCCGAAGAATGGGATTCACGAAGACTGCATAAGAAGACACTCTCACAATAGACACTCTCACAAAGACACTAGCAAGCAAACCTCTTTTCACTGAATGCCTGTCCGTCAGCCACATGCATGCCGACTGCAATGCCATATATGGAGTCTGTTCTTTCCCTTCTCTTCCCTTCTCTTCTGCACCTGTCCGCGCAGAACGAAACGGAACGCGGAGGCTCATTAGTGCTGTATCCTTCCGTCCAGCCGGACTGTCAGAAATACACACACACACACACACACACACAGAGAGAGAGAGAGAGAGAGAGAGAGAGGGAAAGACCTAGGGAGAGAGACCGACTGACCACATTTTCTGGAGAGTCATCATTGTCGTCCCTCTTCCCCAAGTCGAGAGCCATGCCGGGGCCGCATTTGGGAGCACACCTGCACTCACTCGTGCACACATGAATGAGCTGGTTGGTTTGTGTGTGTGTGTTCACGTGTGTACATGCACGTCTCTCACGACAGACGTGAATTTGGAAACAGAAACACATGCTGAAGGGGAGTCCTTGTATGCAGATACACAAATGGACAACAAAGACAAGGAAGAAGAGAGAGACGACGTGTAAACCAATCGACTAAGACACAGACGTGCCAACAACGAAAAGGCGAAACAAAAAAACGGAAGGAATCTCATGACCGGATAAGGGGGGATGCATGCATGTGGCAGCTTGTGGCGGGACTTTGTGTCAAGCAGAGGAACGTTTGTGGTAACAGCGTCCCCATATAGATGACTGATCAACGGATTGTTGCATGGCTGGAGCGTCTATGCTTTTGTTTTTGCTCTTTGTCGTCTATCTGCGAGTCCATGACCGTCTGTCTGTCTGCATTCATGGTTGGTTCTCTTTGCACATCCGTCAACCGGTTCTCATATTCGAGAGAGAGGCAAAAGAAATCCATTTATTCATAAATACCTAACGAATGGGAATAAACAAACAAAAACAGGGAGACAGAAGCGCTGACATACACGTAGGCGTTTGGGTCATCCTCCGTCGCTTCGAGCGCTCTCTTCTCCACGGTCAGACAGACTTGGTTTTCTCCCTGGCTGCAGATTTCCAAGATGATACAAAGACAACATGACGTACCTCCTTCAGTAGTAGAATATACCATGTATCATACAAAACAAATGATCGATCACACCTTGAGGAATTAAATCCGAGAACGCGAGAATCCCATTTCAAATTTGGGGCCCCTCGTCGGCTGGAGGCACACGCTGTCCCCTCACCCTTATTTTCTATCAACTGGTTGAAGAGCAGACTCATGTGCACTCTCAGGGAAATTTGCGACTGACCATCGGCTGCACTCCTTCACTGCGCGTCATCCCATTGCAAATCACAGCAGCAGAGGGGGAGGGACGGCAGGCTTACTATCAACACGTACACGCTTCTTCTGACATGTCCATTTATACTATTAATACATTGCACCCATATTTCTCTATGTCTATGTACACCGCATTTCACCCCCAGTTCGTGAGTACACGAGATATTAATATCTGAAACAGCGATTCGATCATTCATTGGAGAATTTATTAATGGTGAGTATATGCAAGAAGAGAACAGGCTCCATGCAGGCCCGCAGAGGAGGGAGAAAGGGGGGGAGAGAGAGATGAAAGACCCTTTCCTTTCTCTCCTTTCTCTCTGTCGGGAAAAAGGAAACATGAGAGCCAGCTTTTTTTGTTTTTCCTCATGTCGCTCTCTGTGCAATTCAGCACTTGGACATACACCCGGGTCTCGTATTTCAGACACAGAGACATACTTGCGCAAATGCATGAAAACAAAATGTACGCTTGCATGGACACACACAAGCAAGCATGACCTGTGAACGAGCAGTCTGGCTATCTGACTGACTGACCGACCGACTGACCTTGTTTGGGTTTGAGGTGCACGTCGACTCTGTATTCGGACTCCATGTTGGCGTTCATCTCTCTGACGCACTGGGAGTCCTTTGGTCTGCACAAGAAAGAAGAAGGATCAAGAAAGGATTGGTACAAAAGATCTTCCTGAGCAGACAGGCAGGCAGGGAAGCAGGCAAATAAGCAGCAGGCAAGCAGGCAGGCAGAGAAGAGCCAGACAAAGAAAAAAAAAGAAAGCAAGAACGCACGAAAGAAAGAAAGAAAGAAAGAAAGAAAGAAAGAAAGAAAAAAAAAAGAAGAAGGCAAGAAAGAAAGAAAGAAAGAAAGAACGAAAGAACGAAAGAAAGAAAGAAAGAAAGAAAGAAAGAAAGAAAAAAAAGAAGAAGGCAAGAAAGAAGGAAGGAAAGAAAGAAAGAAAGAAAGAAAGAAAGAAAGAAGAAAAAAAAA
>JAHBMJ010001198.1:9084-19084 GCA_018398765.1 Chromera velia | reverse complement strand
CCTTTTAAGTCTTCTTTTTCCCACGGACTGAAAGGAAGGAAAGGAAAGCCTGGTCTGATCTTTCTGTCCTCCTGGCTGCAGCCACTCGATCATGCAGCTTGAGTATCCCTCATTTTGACTTTCAAGTTATGCGTCGGGCCTGCTGCGGAGGGACTGACCATTGGGAACACTCCCGGTCTGCAGAGGCACTCAATAAACAAACAAAGAGGAGATACTTAAGGCGAACAGAGGAGAAGAAGCGAAAAAGAAAAATGAGAAAGAAGGTGGGTCGGTTGCTTTCGTCTGATGACAGACAATGAAGTCCCTCAGGCAGGCGGGCTGGCAGGAAGTCCTGACTGCTCGGCCACAATTCAATCGATTCGGGGGAATCAGTCCCCTATACAGACTAAGAATGCCACCCTCTCTTCAAATAGCGCAAGAATTCAAGTGCCCGATGCAACAGCATGCGTACGAAATCAGACGGTGTTGCGCGCTGTTGCGATGCAATGAACGACAGTTAGTTCCTTTGTGGGGTGTTTTTTTTCGTGCCCGTCGCCTTGTCGAAACCGTGCATGCATTTATTTTCATACAGAAAAAAAAAAGAATTCTGTATGAAAATAAATGCACCGACCCACCTGCCTTTGTCCAAGACACGCACTTCCATGCTCCCTTGTCGAAACCACACGTCTCTCTGCTCTCGTCGCTGCAGGCACTCAGTGCACCAGTAAGGGGGTAAGGGTGCACACATGCATGCATGCATACATGTATACAATTACTCGCACATGCGCACTCTGACCGAAAAAGGCATACGCTTTCTTACTTGCGTGCCGATTGATTTAGGTTTCCGCTCATTGGGCTATTTTGCACAGAATGTGAAGTTTCTTTCAATGAATTTGAGATCGGGGCAGTATTTTCCGCAAAAAAAGGAAATCGAGCAATCTGAAAATAGTCAGGGACCACCCCCCACACCCCCCAATCACATTCAAGGGGGCGGTTGTAGAAGCAGAAGGATTTGCTCACCAAGGCGGGTCACAACTGGAATCTGCAGAGACAGGGAGAAGAGGAACGTGCCAAAGTTGTTCCTCCGTCTGGGATCCAGCGTCTTTATTTGTTTATTTTTGTCTATGTGCCTTGATTTCTTTCCTCTTCAAAGTTTAATGCTTACAACATCCTTTTGGACGGCACACATAAGCAGATCCGCATCCGCATTACTCAATGGAGCATTTTGCTCCTCATCACACGCCAGGCTCCGTTCCGAGACACCAAATATTTGCGTGCACGCTACAGTAACTGACTCAACTGACTGCCTGACTGACTGAGAGAGAGAATGCAGACAGGCAGGCCAACATACCTACCGGGAAGCGTCTCCTCCTCGCACACGTGGGCCTTGCACCTCAGGGTCTTCTTCCCCCCCCCGCCCTCTGTGTCGACCCTCACTGTCATGTTGCAGTCAAAGTCCAGATCGCACAGCGCCCCTTTGGCTGTATGCAGTCAAACAGAGTCGTGTACGGAAATAGATACATGCAGTCAATACATAGAGAGACAAAGAAGAACGACACGAAATCGAAAGAAAACGAAAACCAAGAAAAAATTCCTGGCCAAAACAAATACGAAACGAGAAAGGGAGGGGAAAAAAATATGAGAGAGCCAATCAAAAAGAAACATTCGACCAAAAGAAAGATGAAAAGGAACACGTGAAGCAAGATGTAGAACCAAGCCAAAGGAAAGAGATCATACAAAGAAGTACAGAAGAAAGGACAACATTTTGTTGCTCCCTCTTCATCCGCGCTCACCCCCAGGCACGCGAGCTGCACACAACGCGCGCAGGGATAAAGCACTTTGTATGTCAAACAAACTATGAGACCATATGTTTTCTTCCTTTTTCCCTTGCTCTCGCGATTGACGTTCTGTCAGAAAGATACAAAAGCACGCAGACGAACTGACAGATAAACGCACGCACACATGCCAATACAAACACAGCCAATTCGCCAATCCATCCGATCGTTCGTGCACCCACCCAACCCTCCAGCTTCCATGGACAGCAACTCATGCAGACAGACGACATGATGACTGTGTTGTGCTGTTGGTGCACCCAGTAGCGTAACCAGAGCGCAAAGCGAGCCAATTCGTCAACTCGAGGCAAATCTATTCCTCTATTGGTAAGCACGCAGCTGAGTGGCACGAGTCAATGGCCAGCACACGGTCCTACTCACTCACTCACTTACTCACCATCTCACCCCTGAAGGGAAGCTATCAAAATTGACTTGCGCACAGCACCTCAAAGGGAGCCTCAAACACGAGCCTCAAAATCAACAAAGAGAGAGAGAAACATCCACACAGCGCATCCACAATCCGACTGACTGACTGACTGACGTCTGCAGACATTCCGCACAGGATCCCAAAAAGGCGCCTTGATCTGTTCCGGGTCGCACTCGCACCTGCAGACAGAGCGGAAACACAGGCAGCCAGACAAGCAGGCAAGCATTTCTCTTCTCTCCTGTCTGCAGGGAGACCTGCGGGCAGACCGTGCGGCAAAAAAAGGAGAACCAAAGCAGAGGGGCCCTTCGCCCCAGAGGGAAGACGTGGGGGGGGAGACAAGAGTTTTGTCTTGCCGTCGAAAAACCACCGTTGCAAAAATGTCACGTGACAGTTGCACGCGGGGACTAAATTAAGCAGAGAGCAGACATGCATGCCGAAAGAAAAGAGAAGAGAGAGAAGAAACAGGCGATGGAAGAAAATCCGAAACATGCAGAGAGAAAACGAGAGAGAGAGAGAGAGACTTCCTGACGTTCCTCCGTCTCCGCACTTGAGTCTGTGCTCATTGTCGCACATCTTCGCGGGATCTGAATCCGCTGAGGGGTCGCAAGAGCCCCCGTAAGAGGCGTATGCGGCGGCTGCATAGAAGAGGGCACAGAATTGAAGAGAGAAGACGGAGAGATGTGTGTAAAGTAGAGAAGGGCCGTTCTTCAAGTCGTGCACATGTGTATGAAAGAACTGACATTACTGAGGACATGAAAAAAGACAGGGACAGGGAGAGGGAGTTTACAGCGGGAATTTCCTCTTTTGCGAAGAGTAGTGACAGAATGTTTTGAAATTAAAAGTGTCTGGCATGTATTTTCACTACTCTTTTGCTTGTCAACCCTAGTGTTGCCACACAGACTACACCAACCTGCACTTACTTGGCTGCAAACATTTTCCCAGGTCCTCCTTCCATATTCTTTCCACCGGCCCTTGCTGCATTCACACGTGCGTCCATTCACCTATCTGTGAGTTAATCAAACGAATCAAAAAGAGAGGGGACACAGCCAGGGTCAATTCGACCATGCACACGAATCCTCCCAGATCGATCCAAGCATGGGGGTTGCCAAATGCAGCCGGTGGGACGTCTTTCAAACAATTAAAAGGTGAACGATACACAAACAAGCACAATGAGTGAATGAAGGTCGCACCACATTCGTGTTGCACGACAAAAACGTGCATCGTCCCTGATGCACACACCAAAAACCGCTCGCGCAGGGAGGATTTGCCTGAAGGGAGAGCACTTCTGCGTCACATTTGCCCCCTTTTTTTTAAAAAAAATCCGTACACCCTCTCCAGCCCCCCCTCTTCCTTGGGAAACCCCGAATGACCATTCTCTCTCCCTCCCTCTCTCTCTGGGGTGTGTGTGTGTGTGTGTGTGTGTGTGTCTATCGACGCATGCAGGCTGCTCACTCACTCACCTTCCCGCACTTGCACTTGACCTCCGACGGGTCCTCCTTCAACTGACACCAAGGGGCCTTCGGGTCTTCAAAATCGCACGCACTGCTTTCATACAGAATTTATATATATTTATATACAGAAAAGAATTCTGTATGAAAGGGGCGTTCGGGTCTTCAAAATCGCACGCGCTGCTTTCATACAGAATTTATATATATTTATATACAGAAAAGAATTCTGTATGAAAGGGGACTTCGGGTCTTCAAAATCGCACGCGCTGCTTTTGTTGCATGCATGCATGTGGTGGTGGGAAAGCGGATGGATGCCTCGGATGATCGAACGCAAGAACGACAGAATCAAGGAAAGGAGAAAAGAGGGCGACATGCATAAGGAAGGGAGGAAAAATGAGTTCGGACCCTCAACTTTTGTTTTGATCTGATCGCGTAGATGTCTATGCATGCATACAGTATGGTCCTTCCTTCACAGGCAGTCCTGGACTCCAGGTTTGATGCCTTCGTTCCTTCATTCCTTCATTACTTCGATCATGTGATCAGTCGCCGGGCGAAAGAACGAACGGGTCACGAAGTCAGTCGATCGACATGCAACGAATCGCTCAGGAATGCAGTTGGTTGGACGCGGTCAACCTAGCTCTCTCTCTCTCTCTCTCTCTCTCTCAATCAGACCAGACCGTGCATCCATACCGATACATTATCTATCAGCTTTCCTTTCGGGTCGTCCTTGTCGATGCTTGCAAGCAACCCTCTGACTAAACAGCGGGCTGGCTGACTGACTGACTCGCATGTGGGTGCATGCGCCGCAGAGACGGGGACGCTGCACGGAGGAGAGAGGAATAAGGAAGGCGGATAAATAGAAAGAGAGGCGCCAAAGCGCCAACGAGAAATTAATGCACGCACGAAAAAGGAAGTTGATTTTTCATTCCAGCTGGGTGTGCTCAATCTGTATTGAATTGAAGCAAAACAGCAGAGAATTAACGAATGAAGACAGTGAAGGCGGAGAAGACAGGGATTTAATGGCTTAGAGGGCCTGCAGGGAACCGCTCCGAAATGAAGCAGAAAGAGGACGAGAGGCCAAGCATTGACGAGACCAAAACTGAGTACATGATCGATTGGTCGGCAGCCCCAGTTTCATCAATGCGGAATTGCTTTCTTTCTTTCTTTCTTTCTTTCTTTCTCTCTCTCTCTCTCTCTCTCTCTCTCTCTCTCTCGTGTCGCCTGCCAGGAGTCTCTATGCAGTGCGTGTTGCTGCACACGAACCATTTTGCGCAGAGGGCACCTGCACGCGACAGGGAAGGAAGGAAAGAAGCAGGAGGGAAGGAAGCAGGGAGAGGTGCACGATCGAAGTAAGCACATGATCATAAAGAGGACAAAATACTCAAGTGATCCATCCCTCCAACCCCCCTTTGTCTTTCCGCACAGCATGCCAAGACGGCTGATTGAACATCCTTGTGTCCTTTCTCCTACGTACAACAAAATATTTTTAAGACCTTCGAAGAGCAGAAATGCCCCCCCCTTCACTTAGTTCGACGTCAAATTCCTCGACCGTTTTTTTCATTCAATGTTGGTGTCTATATTGCGGGAAACTTTGATTTACAGATCGGCCAGTGACAAGAAAGCTCGACATTTCCAGTGGAGCAAAAAGGACGGAAAATACGAACTTTAATTTCGACAAAAATCGTTTCATTGAACAAAAGAACGAAAGCCGCCATTTCGTATGCAGACAAAAAATCAATTAATTTGAGAGAGTTTCAAGCCAGAACGGCGGAAAATGTCTGCAGCAAGGCTGACTTCTTCAAAAACAAATGAATAGAAGGAACAAACACAATCGAAGTTCAGAAAGAAAAAACAAAAAAGAGACAGCGCTTTTTACAGCTCTGCCCACAAGAAAAGCTGAGCATTCAAAAAAGGAACTGCTTATTCTTTTCAAAAGTAAGGAGATCAATATTCGAGTCCCTTTCCTGTCAAACCATTTTTCTTTCTGAAAGATGAACATTCAGACAGACAGACAGACAGACAGACACGCGGACCTCCATGCAGAACAGACGACCTCGTGGGCTGACAGCCAGACAGAAAAAGGTTAACAGCCAGACAGAAAGAAGCCTCCACTGTGACAGGGCAAAAGCCGATCGAGAGAGACAATGGATTGACTCAGAGACGACCGGTCTATGACAAGAAAAATCAAAGAGTCGAATGGACTCGACAACAAGGAAGAAAGTGCACCCACGGAAAGAGAGACTCAACCCAAACCGGTGCCCGGCTTCCTCATTCATGTGCAGGCAGGCAGACCAAACACCTGACTGACTCATTTTATCTGATGCGGTAACCCTGACGGCCTCAAAGGTGATGAACTCGTGCAAGTGCTCTGTCAGCTGCGAAAAGAAAACGAAACGCACGCACACACATGCATGCATACACGCACACATCCCCATGCACGCACACACACGCGCGCGCGCACACGCACGTGCATACCGCTAGTCCTACAGTGAGCCCATAGACAGACGCACGCACAGTCCTTGAACAAAAAAGAACAAAAAAAAAAAGACAGATCGACCGACCTTTTTCCTTCTCTCTCCAATAGCAACCTCCTCTGCCTCTGTTGGCGGCGGTTTGCTGCTGGGTTGCTGCTCTTGTTCAGCAGCTTCCTCCTTTGGAGGACAAATTTTGCCGGTTTTGCACCCTTTTTTTCCCTTTGGGCACACTTTGGCGGCAGGTTGTCCAGTTTTGGGGTCTTTCGGACATTTTGTTGGGGGGGGCCGCTGTCTTTCTCCAAACTGTAGAAAATTGCCCTTTGCGTCCGGTGAGTTTTCGCACACCTTGCCAGATGTACATCCCCTATTTCTCTTCGGACAAACTTTCTTGTAGGCTTTGCCCGTCTTCGGGTTTTTCGGACAGGGTTTGTTGGGGTCTTCGGGGGGGGGAGGGGGCTGACGATCTCCTGCGGGGAGGGAGAGGGTCGGCGGAGACTCTGAGAGCACAGTATGACTTTTGATTCTGGATTGATGAGTGCACATGATCTTTGAAAGTGAGGGGACAGAAAACAAAAGCAAAGAAAGAAAGAAAGAAAGAGAGAGAGAGCCAGAGTCGAGAAAAGAAAACAAAGTCTCCAAAATTCCATGGATGGACTCGAGGCAGGAGGCAGACAGAAGAAAAGAGATGAATGAGATGGGAAGAGTGAAGCTGACGCACGCACACACCCCGTCGAATGGCGATGTCCTCTTCAATTTTCCTTTGGATTTCCGCTTCCTCCTGTTCTTTCTTTTCTCGTGCCTGCCTCAGTTCCTCTTCGTGGCCGGACTCGCAGAGAAAATTGAACACGGCGTCTGGCAGAAATGGACGGCAATGAAAATTCTCCATTGCCTCCGCCCCTCTGCTCGTGATCACACACGCACACACACACACACATACACACACACACACACACACACACACACAGCCCCTCTGCTCGTGACCACACACATACACACACACACACATACACACACACACATACACACGGCCCCTCTGCTCGTGACCACACACATACACACACACACACACACATCCACAAACACACACACACACACACACACACGGAGACACGGAGACACGGAGACACTTCGACGGTGTACTCAGACACACGGCCCTCCTCACATACTCAAGAGAGATTGAATGGCAACAGAGAAGGACCAGCAGAAGCGAACAGACGGAATAGCAGAGGGAGAAGGAGAATCGGGAAAAAAGGAGAGAGGGGAAAGGAGAAGAGGAAAGAAAGAGGCGAAGGAAACTTGCAGACTCCGAAATCTTGCCTCGACGGTTCATTCATCTTCGCCTCGCGCGTTCCCTTCATCACACCATGCACCCACAGACTCACCTCAAAATTTTGTCTTCACAACTCGCTGCACAGAAACAAAACGAAGAAAAAAAAACCAATAGAGGGAGATACACAAGGAAGGCGAGAGGCGGCAAAACAAAAAAGGGTAAAGCAAGGGAGAGGGTGTGAGAGGAACAAAGAAACAAACAGAGAAAATGATCCGGACTGAAAAGCTCCGTGTAGGAGCCGGCTCTGCCTAAATGACCGGGCTGCGCAAACATTACCATAAAAAAAGATCTTTTGTCAAAAGCAAGGAGCTGGTGCACGGTCACGGAGGGAGAATGAGCCTTTCTTCCCACAATGAGCGTTTTTCTCTCTTTCTCTTCCTTCACCTTCATTCATCTACCTGTTTCCCTTTCGTGTGGCGTGTTGCCTTCGCGCTGGTCCGATACCTTCCTTCATCCTGTATGATGGTGCCGTGAAAAATCAATCAAGTGCTTATTAAATTAAAGCAACGGAAAAGGGCCGAGTCACTCACTCACCCACCCACCCACCCAAGCTCTCTCTGGCCTTCTCGGAGAGGTTGCAGACGCCGTCGGGGCCCATACTTTGCGGCTCTGTGCCCCCGTCAGGACAGGAACACCTGCACACACACACACACACACACGCACACACACACACACACACACACACACACGCAAACACGCATACACGCACGCACACACACATACAAATACACACACAAACACACACACACACACAGACACACGCACACATACACATACACACACACATGCACATACAAATACACATACACATACACACACATACACATACACACACACATACAAATACACACACACACACACACACACACACACCTCCCTCTGTCCCTTTCCATAGGATCTTCCGGAATGCAGAAGAGGTACTTCGTCGCGTCGCACTCAGAACTGTCCCGACAGAGATCGCCTAGACCTGAAGGAAACAAGAGGGCTCACAAACAAGAGAGAGATACACACACAGAGCGACAGACAGACAGACAGACAGACAGACAAACAGACTGACAGACAGACAGACAGACAGACACAGAGAGAGACACACACACAGAGCGAGACAGACAGACAGACAGACAGACAGACAGACAAACACACACACACACACACAGAGAGAGAGAGAGAGAGAGAGAGAGAGAGACAAAGAGAGAGAGAGACAGAGAGAGAGACAGATACAGACACAGAGACAGATACAGAGACAGAGACAGAGACAGAGACAGAGAGACAGAGACAGAGAAACAGAGAGAGACAGAGAAACAGAGAGAGACAGAGAAACAAAGAGAGACAGAGAGAGAGAGAGAGAGAGAGAGAGAGAGAGAGAGAAACAGAGAACAGTCGAGTAAAACGAAAGGGGAATGAAAAAAGGACAAGGCAGAAATAAAGAGACTGGTTGGGATAGGAGTTCTTACTGCTTCCGTATTTTTGCCCTGCTTTCTCCGTGTGGGGCTTCCTAGTTTTCTCTCAGTGTGTCGCTTTTTCTACGCATTTCTCTGCGCCTTCCATTTCTTTCAGTCTATTTGTCTGTATGCCTGTCCGTCTATCTGTTTATCCATCGGACCATAGGTCTGTCCGGTCGTGCAAAGGCCCGTTCTGCCTGCCTTCCCGCTGTGGTCTCGACCTTCTAGAGGGCTCTCTGGCACTGTGTCAGTCTATCCGGCAAAATCCAGAAGGAAGAAATACATGTTGATGATCAGCCACTGACTGACTGACTGACCAAGGGGAGTCGTTCCTGCAAGAAGGAAAGAGTCAACGTACACACACAAAATGGACACACACGGCGTCCGACACACAGAGACGCAAAAACATGCGTTCAACATATTGAACATGTTCCCGTGCAGAGGCACATACAAGGAGGCCTATCCCCATTCCCCCACACCCAAACGCAAAACACCCACACTCCCACACAGACACGCACAGCGGACAAAGGCGGACCAGCCCAACGCACAAAAAACGAGACCTTATAGATGCCCTAGTTCTCGAGAAGAAGAGAAAGAGGGGTGAAATGAAGAGCCAGCTGAAAGCCACACACGAGTCCAAAAAATCTGCTTATATGCCTGTTCCCTCTCAGCGCTGAAGGTTCATTTCTTCCGAAGATTGATTGTATCACAGCACTGATCAAATATAACAATTTCCATCTTAAGTCCCCCAGAGCCAACATCCGTAAAGCTGTGTGTACTCCAATAGTGCAGCGATCGAGGCTCATGTCGTGCAACTCAACTGACGTCTGCATACGACGCTTTGGTCCAACGCAAATCCGATCAACTTGGGTGCCAGGGGGTCGGGATCTGCGCCAGGGTGGCTCTGCAGAACTTCGTTTTTCCAAGCGTCGCACGGAGTCTGCACACACACACACACACACACACACACACAGAGAGAGAGAGAGAGAGAGAGAGAGAGAGAGAGGGAGAGAGAGAGATTAAAGTGAGCAAACAAACTCACACAAAGAAGCCAACAGAGAGGAAGCC
>JAHBMJ010001197.1:0-33883 GCA_018398765.1 Chromera velia | reverse complement strand
TGATGAAAGGACGACGGAACGGAGGGCCCCCCACCCAACATGACGTATGGCTGAGAGACGTTGCCGCCCTCCCGGTCCGACTGCTAGGCCTAGGCATCCCCAAACCCACCGAAACAGCGGACAGGGACTACAAGACCTCAGCCGCAGCCAGTGAAGCGATCACAGAGGCCATCCTTCGAGGAGAGGACATAGACGCAGACGAGCACGTGAAGAGGGGGCAGAAGGCAAGGGCAGCCCACAAAGAAGCAGTAAAAGAAGCAGTAGAGAAGGAGTGGGAGAGGTTAGGCAGCCAGTCAGGGCAGGCAGCCAGTGAGGACCAGTGTGAGGAAGTCAGGCAGTCAAAAGAAAAGAGGCAGTCAGGATGGCTGACGGCCACCCCCCTGAAGGAACACGGAATGAATCTCAGCCCAGACGAATTCCGAGATGCGATGACAATCCGATACCAGGGGAGGGTAGGGGGGGAGAAGAGCAGATGTGAGGGATGTGGGGGAAGGTGAAGTCTGCAACATGCCCTTAACTGCCCAGTCGGGGGACTGCCGACGCTACGACATGACGAAGTTAACCGTACGTGGGCGAGTCTAGCAGCGGAAGCATACCCCGCGGGAGCGGTCCACGCAAAGGAGCCGATCATTAGGGAGGAAGGGGAGGTGCAGGGATGTCCGGCGCTAAGGGGAGACTTCCAAGTCCGGGGGGCCTATGCTCCACAAAGGCTGGCAATTTTCGACACCAGGGTGATAAACCCACATGCCGCTTCGAGGGAGAAGGTGACCTGGACTCAAGCCCTCAAAGCAGCAGCAGAAGAAAAGAAGAGGAAACATGGGCAGGCAAGCGCGGACAGAGGGTGCGACTTCACTCCACTCATGAGCGCGGTCGACGGGACGATGGAGGGGGAGGCAAAGATGTTCTCGAAGAGGTTGGCAGAGCGATTGAGTGAGAAATGGGGGCAACATGTGAGCAAGACATGCGGTCAGATCCGAGCCCGACTGCAGATTGCCCACTTGAAAGCGGCAAACGCGTGCATTCGGGGGACCAGAGGAGTGCAAGGGGAGGGCTAGGAGGAAGGAGGACTAGGCAGTGCACTAGTTATGACTGAGGGGTAGGAAGTACTTAGCAAATGCCGAAGAAGGCATTCAGATGGAGGAGCGTCAAGTATGAAGTCGTATGAGAGAGAGAGCTAGTAGCGAGAGCAGTAACTAGGACAGAAGGAAGAGATGAAAGACGTATAGGCCAGACGCTAGGAACAAACTTTAAGTCAATGCCATACTCAAAAACTGATTGAAAAATATTTTTTAAAAAATAAAGTCTAAAGGGCAAAAAAAAAACTTTAACAAAAAAAAACTTTAAAATTTTAGTGTCCAACCCTAGGATTACCGTTGTTTTAGTAGCTAAAACAATGGTAATCGTCCTTTTAAACTGGATAAACTAGTGGGTAAATTGGGTACCAAAAATAGATATATTGCAAATATCTTTTATATCCACAAATATCTGTACGTGAAAGCCAATTTTTTGATATTATAGAAACAACTTAGTCAAAACAAGTCTAAAAAGGATCTTTTTTACGCTGTATACAGTCTTTAAAGATGTGTTTCTCCTATATTAGATCCTTATTCAACGTATTTGCAGCCAGATATGGCCAGATTACCATAGTAGCGGTAGTCTCCTCAGCCTCCGCCAGTTACCAAATTTCGGTTACCAAATTGATGGTAACCAAGAGCCTTTTGAAAAAGACTGGTAGTTACTTTTAGCTAACAGTACAGTGTACTTCATACTCCGAGTCTTTCATAGTATAAAATCGAAATGTGAACCTATGTTTAGCTGGTTTTCTCCTGCCCTATCCTGCATTGAAGGACTTACTACTTAGGAATTAATTTAGACACGAATTTAGAGGAATTTAGACAGGAATTTAGAAGAATTTAGACAGGAATTTAGAGGAATTTTGTCAGGAATGTAAAAGAAATTATGACTTGAATGCTCACAGACTGCCTCTAGGACTGCCCTTTACCATTGGGACACGATGGGTAGTAAGTTAAGTCACCTCCTCCTCATCATCAATATATATGCCAATTACTTTATAAAAATTACTATCTTAAAAACGGTTTTCAATTTTTTTATTTTTTAGGAGAGCTTTTTCAATCATCTGGGAAAAAATATCATGTTCTTGTGGGCGTGGCTCAGGCGCCGCACTACGCCGCACATGTCACATTAAAAAAAAAAAAAGAAATTAAAATCGCTATAATTATTTTTTTTTTTAATTTTCTTATCATATATAAGTTGTTAATGTTAATGCAATACTATACAACAGTGTATATGCAACACCATGGAACAACCCAAACAATATTATACCACACTTAGTTGAACGCTAAAACAACATTATTACACTTTAACACAAAAATTCTGTGTAATATGTGATGCTACACCGTGCAATACCTCAGCTTAGGCTGGGGAACGCCCCGCCCTGCTAGCTCTGGCGACAGATAGACATAGCGGGAAGGCCCTAGGGCGGAACATATCAATCAATCAATCAATCAATATCTAACACAACATGAAAAAACAGTATAGAACAACCACATACAATATAATAACAAATGTGATCGAGCACCATACATGATATATCGATCTATATCGATCAATTTAATTTTAAACTATGGATACAATACCTAAAACAACACTAAGCAACATCCAACAGTACCCAACAGTCGTCGAGCAACACTATGCAACACCAAACTTGAAGAACAACGTGCAACACTCGGCAGTCTTGGTTTCAATCGCTTCATAAAAAAGCCTGAGAAACAAAAAAACGAAATCGTGAGTTAATTTTAAATTTGTTTTTCTATGCATGTGCGGCGCCTAGTCATGTTCTAGGTCATGTTGCCCTCTCTCTTTTTTTTTAAAGAAATTAAGAAGGGAAATGAGTATACATAATTTTGCTTTTCAATTGAAAACCAACCTATAAACCTAGAGTTTCAGCGCCGATCTGCCACTTCACCTGGGAGTGTTCAAGTTGGTTGCCAGTTGATCGGTCGACTTTGTGGTAAGGCGTTTCCCCCTGAGGACTCTTCTACGCTGCTTTTTCATTTATGGAAATTCAGAAACATCCAGGTCCCGTCTCAATCTGCATGTCGACACAATGCATACAAGCATCCACATCTGAAGACACCGGGTCTCACCGCCGGTAAGTCACCCACCCCAAACACACCTCCAGCAATGGTTGAGCGCAGCGCGCTGTCCGTACCCGGGTCCGCGCTCTGCGTACTCTGCCTTGTTGTGATGCTCAACACTTATAATTGTTGATCAGCATCCGTTGAAAATAACCACACACCGTGAAGCCGACAAGAGGAGCTGAGACATGAAAACAAAATCCGTACAGAAATCTTTGACATCATTTCAGAAAACTCACGAAAGCACTCCGACGTCTTCCCACTTTCATTCTGTTTTTCTCTTCTTTCTGCTCCTGGGGGTGCACTTCTTCTCTCTATGGCTGCATTTGATGTTGCCTGCCTGCCGATCGTTCTCCTGAGTTTCGCTTTTCCATCTCAATTAACTCGTGGTTCCTTTTTCTCATCACGGATTTAAATCGCTACAACTCACCGGTCGAACACAGGAAACCTCGGCATGCCCCCCCGGGTCCTCTCAAAGAACCGAAATTGGATCACAGACCCAACTGGAGGGGGACGCTCTCTCTGTGCGTCACTGAACCCAGTCCCCACTTTGAACCTCTTCCCTCCTCTATCCACACAGAGGAGTGCGCCTGCAGAAAGCAACAGATTCACAGGCAAGACGAAACAGTGTAAAGGAACAGCAAGAACAAGACAGACGAGTGTATTTGAACAAAAGACACGTTATCCCGCAAAGTAATGAGTGCCTTCGATATTGCTCACAAAGAAAAGCTCGATTGTATATGCACCTCACACGCATGCCTTCCTTATTCAAGAAGAGAGAGAGCTATCGGACCATTCGTTTCCTCCCTTCCTTACCCATTCGTCCCTCGTGTCTTCCCTTTCCGGGTTGGTGTCCTACCACCTTCGCGTCATCGTCGAGGAATTTCTTCACCTGCACGCACACCAATTGCCACCGAAGAATCAGATGAGACAGGTTGCAGAAAAATTCGGACTCACTTGTACGACAGAAAGATGTGTGGTAAGCGCATCGTCACGCTGTACTAGCAAGAAAACTCTTCTCCACCACCTGCGCAGCCAAAACAAAAGATGCCCCCCTCATGGAAAGGCACAAAAAATCCCAACAAAAGAAGAGAAGCACATGCAGGGACGAAAGAGGACTGTCTTTCAGAACGACAAAAGGGGGGTTGCTTGTCTGTAGGGGAGCATCCAACACGCAGAAGTCAACCCAACAGACGGAAGAAAACAGCATGATGAGATCCGCAGATCACCTCGAAAGCAGTGCACAAAGCACACTCACTCACACACCGCCCTCCCTACCGCACAACTCCAATACATTTCTCCAATCCCAAGCACCCACCTTCAGAAGATCCGAGCTCCGCCCCTTCACGTAGTTCGCCTCTGGCCTTCTGACCATCAGCCCCTCTCCTCCCCCTTCGACCACCTCGTCAAGCAGGTCAACCAACACAACAGCCTTGCCGCCACGCCCTGCACCCTCGCCGTCCCCCGTCTCTTCATCATCATCCTGCATGCATGCATCCAGAAAGGAAGCAAGGAATGAAGGAAGGAAGCACTGAGAAGAATGAAGTCTCCTGCAATTAATCCGGGAGGCAGGGAGGAAACAACGGTGCTTAGCTTTAATTGCAGTGCAATCAATGGTAATGACAAGCGTAGCGGACAGTTCAAAGCCGCCCTTTCAGTTGCAGGACCGACGTACCGAGAAAGAGAACTCAGGTTGTGACTGTGGCCAAGCAGGACCATGTATGTACGTATGTGTTGCGTAGAGGGATGGAAGGACAAAAAGTAAGGCGGACGTGCTAGGAACAGATCTCAAATGCATCCCCCCCCCAAATGTGTGCAGGATTGCTTGTTGATTGTGCGAGTGAGGGCGGGATCGCAAAAAGGACAGTCATTTGAAGGTAACTTGAGCGTGAGGTAACCGCGCGATGGCACGCAGCCTCGACCCCCCCCTCCATTTTGCCAAGAAAGTCTCTGCGAGAAAGCACCCCCAATAAAAGACACAAAAAAGGAAAAATGTGAATGACCAGACAGAAAGAAAAACCAGACGGACCGCGGCATCATGTTGAGGCAGGGGTTTTTGCTCTAGGATTTTGATGTGCTTCCCCGGGACGCCCCCCCCTGACGAGGACGAGGAGGACCGAAAGGAAGAGGAAGAGCTTGAAGGATTGAGGAGCTCCTGTAGGGGGGAAATGAGAGGAGAGAAGAATAAGTAGAGATCAGAAAGAAAGGAAGGAAGGAAGAGGACAAAGAACGCTGCCGGAAAGAAGCAGCAACGAAGGAGAAAAACGAGACCGAAAAAGGGACTGTGAGAGAGCAAGAACCAAATCAGTCAGTCAGTCAGTCAGTCAGTCAGTCACTCAGTCAGTCAGTCAAGCGACCTGTCTGCAGAGCTGACGACAAGCCAAGGGGGACCTTCATGCATTGCCTCATGCACAAACTCACAAGTGAGCGAGCGCTGGAACATGTGTATCAGCACAAAGAAAGGAAGCACCACGGAACGAAATCATCAACTAATTATTCCGAATGCGTCTCACGTCCGTCCAGTCTCGGCGGACCTTCACTTTCTCGAGCCTCTCTCTGAACGGCTTTCCTCTCTCGCTGTCGGTCGCGAGGTCGAAAATCTGCAAAAAAAAGGAGAGATGGAGAAGCCGTGCAGCGATCCATTGAGGTGAATCACCGACAGCGCATGCCGATGCAGGAGGAGGTCTGTAAGAGAAAGAGAGGTTTTTGGGAATGAGACTGACTGAATCTTTGGAAAATCTAACCTTTTCCCTGCATGAAACAAGATAGTTGATCTTTGTTTTCCTTTCCCTTCTGACCGACTCTTTGCCTCCCTCTCTGTTACTTTGCCTGCCTGCCTGCCTCTCCGTCTCTTTTACCCCTTCCCCCCTTGAATCTCTCTCATTTCACCCTACGGCCATGCAATGTTGAAACGAGACGGGACGGGACCCACTTGAAAGGAGACGTCTTTCCACGCGGCGGTGTCTGGATCCAGACGTTTCACCAGTTCAACTGAAAGAAAGAAAGAAAGAAAGAAACAGAGAAAGAGATTAGTTCGGGGAACAATCGAGAAGAAAACAAAAAGGTCGAGCGGGCGGGGTCTCGAAGAAAGGCAGGGTCCAGGAACGAAACTCAAAGAGGCAAGCGCCCAAGAGAAACGACGATAGCAAGAAAGGGAACACACAGAGGAGTGAGAGAATAGATAGACGGGAAGGGGGATCGGCGAACAAAAGACACGAGGGGCGCAGGGAGCAAACAAACAGAGAACGGATCACCATCAGACCAAAAGAAGTAACGACGTCTTTTCAACAAAATCACTTTTTATTTTCTCCAGACAGCCAATATGGCGTCGCTTCAGTGAATACGCTTCTGGCGGGCCTCTCTGTGGATGGGGCTTGACTTTTTTACTTGTTCTCACTTGTTCTTACTTGTTTGACACCTCAACAAAATGTCCAGATTCTCATAAAGTGTCTCACCCTCCTTAAATGCGATGACCATGCATACATCCTTGTAACAACCTCCATCCACAGAATCCTTACAGCAACCTCCATGGACAGAAAGAATCAGTACTCACTGCTCCATTTCGTGTACGCAGCAGACACAAAGAATGGCGGAGAGACAAAGAATACGAAGTCTACTGTCTCTCACTCTCTCACCCACACNACCACAAACACGCTCCCCCACAAACAGACACATACAGATACACAGACTGACGCACCCGTTTCCTGAAACCTCCCCCTCCCTTGATAGAGCTCTCCGTCGAGTCGGTGGGATGAGGGGAGGCCTGCTGAGAACCAGGCAGGAGTTGCCTGCGAGAGGGGAGGAAGGAAGGAAGGAAGGAAGGGAACATGATTCTTTGCTTCGGGTCCGTGAAAGAACCATTCACCCGGACAGTTTCTTCCTCTTCTTCTCGTTCTCCTTCTCTTTTTTCGTCTTCTATTCTTTATTCTCGCTGCTCTTCTTCTCCGCCCTCTCTCTCTTCTTCTTCTTCTGCCCGAGGAAGGATCGAAGATGTCTTCCAGAGGCCAACCAGAGATCGTTTGTTGCCTGAAGAAAGGCAACCGAGGAAGATGAAAAGAAAGAGAGAGCATCATGCAGAACTGCTTCTTGAAGCTTTCCTCCCCATCCAGGAACCACACAGGACATTGAAGGAAGACAAATTCCTTACATGCCAACTTCGTCTGCGATCCAAGACAATCGACACACGCATGCGAGACCAGTCTCCTCAAGTCAACCAAAGCATAGGATCGAGTTTTCTTCAAAAGCAGAAGGGAAACACGCTTGTTTTGAAAGACCAGGGATGAGTCTAATCCAGCGACAGCCATGCAGTGCGAGCAACCGAGCAGAGACTAAAAACTCAACTGAAAGACTCACTGACTGACGAATGTGTTTCCATTTCGGGACACGAACTTCTCTCCCGTCCACACCGCCCGCACACCGTCCAGTTTCTCCGAGACCAGCCAGCCTGCAGAAAGAAAGAGAGGCAGCCAAAGAGGTGATGATGACGCAGTGGACACACACACAGACGCAGACGCAGACACAGACAAAAACACACGCAGACAGAGGTGTGAAGTGGAGAGGCAGGATCGCATCACGTATCCATGCAAGGGAGAGCAAATCTGCAGACGGAAGAAGATAACCACACACATTCTCCGAGCTGGACACTCCCAAAAAGCATATCGATACATTGGTATGCTCATGTTCGTTGAATTAACTACTGCATAGAATTGTTTTTTTTTGCATCGCAGAGTCCTGACAGAAGCCCAAGGGCATAGAGGGAGCGAAGGAAAGCATGCAAGGAGCCACAAAGACTGCCCCCCCTCTTCTCCACCCCACACCCACCAGAAACGTCAACAGAAGGATCCCAAGTATGCGCGAGCATCACTCCAGGATCCTCTGTGTTGGCCTTCCCGCTGGTGGATTTTCTGTCCGACCGCGTGGTTGCAGAAGTTGCGTTGGAGGCACCTGCAGCCCCCCACTCCCCACCAAAAAAAAGAAACAAGAGCACCTAAGTGTTGGTCAGACAGTGCAAGACGATTCTTTCAGCCGCAAACCCACGTGAAATCTCCCCACCTATGCAAGGAAAACAAAAAAACAAGCACGGCAAAAAGTGAGTTGGAGTCAGCAAGAGATGGCGTATGCACCCCTTTCTTACAGAGTTGCAGAATGCTCAAAGCAAAAACGAGCAGGGATGCATGGCGGGAGGCCGTTGGCCCTTTTTCGTCTCAAACGAATATTCTGTTGAGCTACCTCCCTCCCCTTCCTTGAGCACATCGACACAAGAGCCACCAACGAACGAAAACGTCATTCACGAACAGTCTCGAAGTCTTCTCTGCTGCCTTCCTTTCTTCTTCCATCCCTATCTTCGTTCTTTCCGCCCTCTCTTCTGTCCTGTCTTGGTCTTCGTGCAGCGCTGATCCGCACAAGAATCCAAAGCTTCTTTCTTTCCAATTTACATATCCCTCTCTGTTCCCCCGTTGATTGCTGACCGATGCGTTCCTTCTCTGTATCTACTCCTCTCAGAGACAGGATGTGCTTGCAGGTCCGTTCTTGGACTGCATCACAAGAGAGGGCATTGAATGCATGCATGCATACACGAATACGTCCACCTTTCTGTTGTTCATGCAGTCCGGCACACAGATGGATCCCGAAAAAATGCAGCACGAGGAAGGAGGAAGACAGAGAAACAAAGAAAGAGACTGACAGACTGACAGAAAGAAAGACAGAAAGAAATAAATAAAGACAGAAAAAGAACATCACAGACAATACAAAGTCGAGAGAGACTCCTTTGCTTGCTGACTCGGTTTGCTCTGAAATCTCCAGGCAGGACAGGAGCACATCAGAACTGTTCCCCTCTTCGAGACCTTGTAGGCTGTCCCGGGGATCTCAACAGACTCTCCGTCCTTCAACTGTCCACCCGCAGGAGGAAACTTGGTGCTGTCCCTATCTTTCCCGTCTCTCCCACTTGTGTCTCTGTCTCTTTCCGGAGAGCTCGAGGTGCCGTCCCCTTTATCGGATGACGCACGCACGTCTGGGGGTCTCCTGCTGCCTCTCTGCGACGCCCCTCCCCCCCCCCCTGCTGCTGCTGCTGCTGTTGGTGGTGCCGCCTGGCCCATGTCAACGTCTGAGTCCCCATCGGAGTCCTTCTTCTTCTTCACCTCCTTTTCCTTTCCAGCAGGGGGCTGCTGCACCGGGTCGCCTCCAAGGGATGGCGGGAGCTTTCGTTTTTTTCCTCCTCCCTTTGGACCTCCTGCTGCTGCTGCGCCCCCTCCTCCTGCAGAGGCAGAAGAAGAAGACGAAGAAGAAGACGAAGAAGAAGAAGACGAAGAAGAAGACGAAGACCCTCCAGCAGCAGCAGCTGCAGCAGCCGAAGAAGACGATGAAGAGGAAGAGGAAGACGAGCTAGATGACACCGATGCTGAGGCTGCTGACGCACGCACGGAGCCACCCGGGTCACCTCTGGAATTATCTCTTCGGCCTGCTGCAGACGGTGCAGAGAGAGAGAGGAGGCGTAGGGAGAGAGAAACTACCATACAGGAAACAGGTACAGCCGGGACGCAAGTTCTTTGCGTTCGATTACAACCAGAAAGAAAAAATTTTTATTGTTTTTTCTTTTCCGCTGCTTCAGAGAAACCCCGCATTTCCACCACCAATCTGAGTGTTCTCTTCCGCTCCTCAATGTCCAATTCCTGCAGCGTCTTCTTCTTTTGCCGTCTCTGCGCAAATTGTGTGTCTCTCCTTCCTTGGCTTCCGCCCAAGTCCAAGACGCAGCCCTACGTTCCCCCCCCCCTTTCTCTGTGCGTGTGTGTGAGAGAGAGAATTACACCACAGGTCACCCATGAAAGGAAACAATTGACAAGTGACGATTTTGTACCCGGACCGAAAAAAATCAAAAACCATCCATCGTCCACTCCCCGTGTTACCTGAAGAAGCAGTTGGCGGAGGAGATGGCGGAGATGCACCAGCAGGCTGTGAGGCAGCGGCTGCGGAGGTTCTCTTGTACCCTTTTGCAATGCGGCCGTCGACTGCCTGCACGCACAAGGAAGAAGTCGGAGAAAGGCAGGTGAAGTCGGGGAGTTCCACAATTTTGCATTAAGCAAGTGCAAATGCAAGAGACAAGCCAATGGACGGATCAATGCATGCAGTGAGACTATGTAACGCAGAAGGAAAACATAGTCGAGATTATTAGCGAAGCGCAGGTGAGAAACTAGTCAGCGAGAGTCGGGCCTTGTACATGAAATCATGGAAGAGCCTTCGGATAGCTCAGACTCTCTGTCAACTAGGAAAGAGACTTGAAGGAGCCGAAGAAAGAAACCGAAAACACAGCCAGAACCTTTCCAGAAAACCATGCATCTTGCCAACTGGGCAACAAAGTAAAAAGCAAATTGAAGGAGACGGCACTTCCGCCAGAAATGCAAACGGAACACAAGAGCAGCAAACACCAAAGTGAAGGTCGGAGACAAAATCGAAAACCCAAAGAGCAAGACGCAAAAAGCGCTTTTTCTTTGCCTCCTGAGGATAGTCATCAGGAAGACAAAGATAACCCAGGGGGGAAAAGATTCAAATCGAAAAGGACCTTCTGGAATTCCTCTTCGGCCTTCTCGAGTGACCCAAAGCTCTTGGAGGTCGTCTCTGTGCTCGCAGGCCTCCTCCCAGTTGCCTTCCTCTCTGTCACGATGGACGTCGTCTTGCCCTCCAATTTCACCTCCACATAGCTGCCGTCTCCTTCCCGGAACAGACGCACACTCTCGCTCTGGTTCGCCTGACTGTTGGCCACTCCAGGAGCAGACACCACCACATATCCTTTGGACAGCCTGCCGGCCACCAGCTGCATGGACAGGGTCAACGGGCGGAGACGGAGGAGAGGAAGGAGGTCAACGCCATGGAGGCGGCTTTAGAGCACACTCAGCACCTCATAAAAGGACACAAACAAACAAACGAAAAACAAAACAGCTCTACGACATCATGCATCCACACCCCCAGCCTCGAAGCCCCCCCTCCCACAAAGGAGTCAGGCTTGCCTTATCAAATTCTTCCGCTGCAGTTTTGTCGTCTCCAAAGCTTCTCGAGGTCGTCTCTGTCTTTCCTCTTCTTGTTGTCTCTATTTTTGTCTCCTTGTTCTCCAGGGTGATCACCACCAGTGAAGAATCAGAGGATCGAGAGAGCTCACTGCGCTTCTTCATGATGCGCCCTGCAGAAAAAGCTCGCGGAACAGCGAGAGAGACAGAACTGCTGAGATACACTTGAACGAGACGGCGCTGCAAGGAGATGCGCCCTCTTTCTTTTTTCTTCTCAAGGGACGAATGCCAAAGAGTGATGCTCAAAGGAGTACACAAAACACCCTCACCTGCTCTTTCACATGACAGGCGACGAATTAAGGAGCCTGATTGGCAAACGACAGGAATCTGCATATGCATGAATCTGCTTCTCGAATCTTCGCGATCGCATGCAATCTCATGATTCTCATCGCCATGCATCGCCATGCATTCGCCATGCACATGCACGTGATCGAGACGGCTGCAACTTTGCGTGCGAGTGTTGTTTGCTGTTGCGCGCAACTGCGTCGACTCAAAAAGACCATAAAAGACCTCAGGAATCCTCAGCATGAACTTGCCGTGTGAGATGTGTGACTGAAGAAATCGTCTTTGTTCGTTCAATGCGTCCCCATCTCCCCTTCCAGTCTTCAGCTTTGCACCTGTCAGAAAGTGCACCCACAGAAGCGTGGCAAGCCAGGTTCGGTATACATATTGCTTTCGGGATTGACAGCGGCAGCGAGTCGCTCAGGTGAATGCCAACGTAGAGGGACAGCAAGGCCAGAGAGACGCAGCCGGTTTTAAAGGTTCCATTGGTGGAAAGACTTTTTTTTCGTCCATTCGCTCTGCTGCAGCTGTTCGAGGCAGGTCTGCAGCTTGAAGCCGCCTAAAAATTGACTCATGAGATGAGACGGCAGGAAATGGAAGGGCACCGGAGACGCTCGGCGTCTCCCCGGCGACTGCTTGTCCTCTTTTGTCTGCCGCTTCTGTTCGTGTTGGGAGACGGTGAGTGACTTTGAGATGCGTGAACTCCCTTCCTTTGGGTGTGCTCGGCCGAGTGGTCAGATTTTTCATTTTTTGGCCGAGAGACGTCTCCTTTGTCTCTCGCCCTCCCTCCTTCTCTTTTTTTCTGTGCAGGCTTTGTCTCGCTCTCTCCGATGCGGCCTTTCCGGGGTCATTTTCTGCCCAGGAGGGAGAGACGGTGGGAGACGGAGGAGGGCGCCTCCACGCTTTTTGGGCGGAAGAAGGGAGGCAGCAACAAGAAGGAGCCAAGCGACAAGACAGGAAAGTCTTCGAAGCGGAAAAGCAAAAAAGCTGCGGAAGAAACAGACAAAGAGGAGGTGGGGGAGGAGACACGAGAAAAGACCTTGGAAGAATTCACGAGGAGCATACAGGAGCAGAGGCCGGAGGACGATGTATACGACGAGATCTTCTACGCCCAGCCCAGAGGGTGGCACTACAAAGTGAACTCCTGGTTGCCCTACAACCAATTGGCATGTCAGTCTCCCGGCGTCATTTTTTTCCTTCCTTTCTCTTTCCGTCTCCGTCATTTTGTTCCTTCCTTTCTCTTTCTGTCTTTTCCCATTCATCAAAAAGCAGACGAAATGGCTTTCGGGATGACGCCATGCAGTCGCCCCACTCCTCTCTCTGCATATCTCTCTGTCTTTCACGAATTCTCCGAATAAGCCTTTCCCTCCAATGTTCGGTTCCTCTCAATCTGTTCTGCTTTCCTTCCATCCATCGAGACGTCCTCCCACACACCGTTTTTTCCTTTGAGATTTTAGTCTCTGTGTCTCTCTCTCTCTCTGTCAATATTACTTTCCCCTTCTCTCCTCTCCTCCCGTTCCCCTTCCCTCGTCTCTCCCTCCCTGTTGTTACAAGCAGACGATATGCTGGTTGCCGATAGCATTCCAAAGGAGGCAGTCGCACAGTTCGTGAAGAATGGGGTTGAGTTGGTCGTCCAATTGTCGCAAGACTGGGAGGTCCGTCTGTCTGTCTGTCTGCTTGGATAGTTGTGTGTTCGCGTGTATTTGAATATGATTGCAAAAATTCTTTTTTGAAATCTGGGAACGCAGTCCGTGTTTCGATTTGCGTTTCCACCTTTCTGTCTGTCTCTTGCTTCCCCTTTCGTCGGGGTATCTGTCTGTCAGGGTCTTCCTGTCGTCTCCCCTCATTGATTCTCAATTCTACGTCCTCCAAAAAAGAGGAAGCTCAGAAAGGCTCAACCGAGCTGTGTAAATTGCGATAATGAAGAGCAGCAAGGGACGCGTAAGACAGAGAGAAGGCACAGAGAGGGAGGAGGGAGAGAGGGTCAGCGTTCAGGACTAACGGGGGGAGGAGACGAGAGAAAGTCGTGCGGGTATAGATGAGAGAGACTCAACAATGACCTGTATGCAGATTTGTCTTTTCCCGTCTCCCACCCCCTGTTCTTCCTTTAGGGTGTCTGCATGTGCGAAAGGACTCTACTCGGGATGTGTGTGTGTGTGTGTGTGTGTGTGTGTGTGTGGTCCCTGTCGCTGAACTGAGTATTTGAACGCGTCCTCTCTGTCTGACCTATGCAGGAGGAATACCAAGACTACAGCAAGGAGGTGAAAGAGAACGGAGGAAAGTACCTGCACCTTCCCATTACGGAAATGACCTGGACAAAGGTGAGCGAGTGCGGTCTGCCGTGGGTTTTTCTTTTCCTTTCCTTTCCTTTCTATCTCTTAGACACACAACAGAGAAGGCACTCAGGGAGAGAGGGGACCAGCGAAATCAACATCGTGGCCTGAGGGCGCATCCAATTTGTTTGTTTGTTTCTGCTTTTGTGTCTGTACACATGTGAGCCTGCCTTGGGTTCGAATAAGTAGAGCGTTTTGTTGCGGAAGGATTGACTCTTTGTACCGGCTTCGGCAGAAATCGGCAACACTTTGACATTTCTTTCAGTGCGCATTTCGTGTCGGGTGTCTCTTCGCCAACGTTGTTTGAAAGACTCTTTACGGTCTCTGTTCTTGGTGAAGGCATATTCTTGTCTGAGCTTGTATGGCTACATTTTCCACGGAGAGCGAGGAAAAGGTTGAGCAAAGATGCTGCATGACATAGAGAAGAGCACCCTAATGCTTGCAGGCTAATGTCGAAAAAGTTCTTCAAACAATCAGGGCGGAGTTGCCGAAGTCTCTTCTGTTGATCGATTTCGGAATGTTTCGTTCTGCGGCAATCGGAGGCATCCTTCTGGACAAACGGAAACTGTCAGTCCGTCTGTCCGTTGCTCATTCATTCATGCTGCCTTACCCTCACGAAGTGTGTTGAGGCCTTACCGTACGGGGTCCATCTTTCGCGTTATCTTCGCATTCAGTTTGCCTCCTAAGGGTCCGATAAGCCTCGACTTCTTTTATCATTTTGACAGAGGTCGTGCTTCGAGGTTCTCTTTCTATGTGGCTTTTTTCTGCGCGCGCGCGTCCCCGGCTATCAACGTGAGGGGGCGAAGAAGAGCGAGGATGGAAAGGAAGGAGGGAGAAAGAAATGAAGATTCAGGGAATTCCATGGAAAGGTGGAATAAAAGTTCATTGTTTCTTTGCTCTAATTCTGCTTTGATGGCATCACTGTGCCTGATGAAGCTGCTGATCATCTTTGAACACTCCTCATTCATAAATTCATTCGTTCATTCATTCATTCAATCACTGATCGATGCACGAGTGCAGCATGCTTCGGTTTGAGGCACACCACAGAGCTGCCATGGTGCACTATGGAGGGGCCAAGGTGAGAGAGTGGGAAGGCTGCGGTGGTCCCTAGGTGCCTTGCCTTCTGCTTTTTTTTGTGGGGCTGTATGCAAGTTTTGTCAGGGGGAGCAGTGTGCATCGCAAAGGGATGGTGGGACGGGGGTAGGCACTCATTTTTTGGCCCGTATATGCACGCGTACACTTACTCACTCACTCACTCAGGCACATGTTCCTTCGGTTTTGTTCTGCGTGCGTAGAGCAAGTTCGTGTCATTCTTTCTGCGTACTCTTTTTGCTGGAATCGATCAAAATTTTCCCTTTTCTCTTTGGGTTGGCGAGGAGCAAGCCAGGTTGACCTGAACTCAGGCAGATCGGATCGGGCTGCTTTGTGCAACGGCCACATGATATGATGGTGGCATTGTTGCGCCTTGCCTCTGCACTCGATCCCGTCAGTTTGTTTCTATTTTTTTGTTTTGTGCATGTAGCTTCCATCTCTTCCTCCATTCTCTGTCTGTCCTTTTGCCTGCTTCCCTGTTTCTTTGCTGTCTACCTACCTGCCTGCCTGCCTCCCCGTGTGCCTGCAGTTGATGCGCATGTATTACGGGCACGAGGAGAAGATGAGTGCAAGGCTCCCGAAGGGTCACACAAGGAGAGTCATGGGGGCGCCGTTTGAGGAGGACCGAGTAGAGCATTTGACAAAGGAGGAAGAGGACAATGATCTCACCACGCGGATATCGGGCCTCCAGTCCAAAATCAGACAGGTTAGTAGACTTTCAGCTAAGCACAAGGATTACACAGAACAGCATTAGACTTCTTTTTCCTTCTACACGAACTGCTCTTCTTCACTTTTCTGACACATTGCCGCCCCGTTTCTTGGTGTCCCGCTTCTTTTTTCTTTTTCCTGTCCTCTTATTGTAATTTCTTCCCCCCCTGCACGTCCACGTACAGATTCCCTACGACCAGGAATTGGAGGACAAATTTAAGAGAGCATACCCAGACTATCACCCACCTCCGAGGTCAGTCAGGCAAGCAGGCAAGCAGGCAGGCAGGCAGGTGAGACCGTGCAAGTTCACCGAAAGTCCAACAGTTGACAAAAGACTTGAATCTTTCTCTTTGCGTTCGTACAAAGCTTTGTCCTTTTCTGGTGTCGTGCATACTGTCCAAAAAGGCAATTACATAAGAGGTTAGAGCAGTCTAGGACGAAAATGAAAAAAGTCGAACAGGAGAAAAAAAGAGAAAACCGAGGAAAAGAAGGAGAGGAAAAGGAACGAGAAAAAATAGCAAGGGTGCGAACAAGAGCCCTTCTGACAGGCGCATCTGGTCAGGCAAAGCATTCCTTTCGTACGTGCATGGTTTTCTTTCTTCGAACATTTTTTTCTTTTTCGTCCCTGAGTTGTCCCCTTCGTGCCCTGCTTTCTGCCGTGGGCTTGTTTTTATCTGCTATTGCCGTCTCCCGTCCTCTGATTTCCCCTCTAATTTGTGTGGACGTCACTGCGCGATTCTTTATCTGCTTCTCCACTTTCTACCCTACCGCCCTTGCTCTTGCCGGAGAATTTTTTTTTCTCCCTCTCTCCTCTCTTTCTCCCTCTCCGTGTGTGTGTCCATGTGTGTACGTGTGTGCGCGTGCAGACCTGCCAAGTGGGACGTGGTGAAGTGGAAGAGGGACCAGCGGTACCTGAAGCAAATGGAGGAGGCAGGGACTCCTGTAACGGTCTGTTTGCAGACAGACAGACAGACAGACAGAGAAACAGACGGATGAATAGACAGACAGATGAATAGACAGACAGACAGACAGACAGACAGACAGGCAGGCAGGCAGGCAGGCAGACAGACAGACAAACAGACAGAGACAGACACAAAGAGAAAGAGAGAGAGAAAGAGAGAGAGACAGAGAGAGAGAGAGAGAGAGAGAGAGAGAGAAAGAGAGAGAGAGAGAGAGAAAGGAAGAAAGAAAGACAGACAGGCAGAAAGAGAAAGAAAGACAGACAGACAGAGAGAAAGAAAGAAAGAAAGAAAGAAAGAAAGAAGAATCCAATTCCTGGGTTTCTCTGTCTGATCCGATTCTTCCCCTCACTTCCACTCTCCTCTCCTCTCGTCTGCTCTCTGTCTGTCCGTCCCTCTATCCATGCAGGTGAGTGAAGACTATGCCGACCCTCTGGGACCAGACGACGCCTCCAATCTCTCCAAGAGGGGCCAGGCCCTCAGGTCAGTCAGTCAGTGAATGTGTGCATGCATGCATGCGCTGGGAGGGGGGGGAAGGAGAGAGAACCAACCATTCAAGAGTTCTTTCCAACTCATGAGCAAAAGAGGGCCTGGAATGGAAAGAAATCAATCAACTGAAATATTTGTGGAAGGAATCAATCATAAGGAAGGACCCGAGTCGTTCATTCATTTAACAGCATACGAGGGATCAGCAGATCGAATTCAGCAAATATGTCTGTCTGTCTGTCTGTCTGTCTGTTTGGATGATGTAGACGGAAAGCACGAGCTTGTGTGCACAGAGACACAAAGACCGTCTCTGAGGAGGCTGCCATCGTTTCCGAAAATTAATGGCTCAAATTCAGTAAGCAAATGAAGAGACGAGACGCGAAATTGACTTCGACACCATTAACCATTCTGTGTGGGCCTTCATTGATTTCGACCACCCACGCAGGTGGGAGAGACTGGGCAAGCCAAAATTTGACCGTATCACCTGGGGGAAGCAGAACGTTCGACGGGGGAAGATCGACAGAAGTGTGCCGTTGTGGGAGGACCAGAGTGAGCACATGATGCCGACGCTGCCTCCCCAGAACAGAACGGGTCCCTACACCTGGAAGGAACTGATGGAGAACAGGGAGCTTTCGAAAGACAACATCATCAACGATGATGATTGGGTGTCGCCGTATGACCCGCAATACAATTACATGATGTGAATGGTCGAGGAAAAGCTGTCTTACTGTACAGTTTTGCAGCTAAATTTGACTACAGTATAGGCAGTCTCCACCTGAAATTTAAATTAAATCTAAGTGCTTTACCTTGTGCTTTATAGATACCATGAGTCATATGATATGAGTAACTAGTTTAGTAATTTTCGGAGTTATTGCTCGGAGTGATAATTTGCTTTTTCAAATTCTGTGACCATATAGTAATGATGACATAGGATTTGATTGATTGATTGATTGATTCCGCCTTAGTACGGCCTAAGTCGGCCTTCTCGCTGTGTCTATCTGTTGTTAGAGCTAGCAATGCTTAGCAGATTTATGTTTCAGCCTTTCAGGATTTAGACTTGGAATCCCGCGGTCTGTATGATAGATTGATTTACCATAGCATGTTAAAATTATGCTAGAAATCATGCTTCACAAATGATTTTGGAACCTTTATTATTTTACTCTATATAATATTCTATAACAACTTAAAAGTGGTAAAAAAGTAAGACAAAAATGTTCAAAACAACATTTACAGGTGCCTATTTAACACATTAATTTGGTCAAGTTCAGGTTAACATTTTCCTCCAAATTTTTTCGGTCACGGTGTTTCTATCAGGATTGCATCAGTTTCCTTTAGTCATTGACAGCCTCGTTATAAGTTCGTACAGATCCACAGGGACTCACTGGTGACTACTTTTCGCTTGAAGGTCCAGTTGCGGCTGCAAGGAGAAGCAGCACTGATCGAGTACAGACATGCATTGAATTGATTCAATTTTGCTTGTGCATGAGGCTCGCTATGATCAGAAGGTGGTGTCTTGCAGCCATGCATGTTATGATTTGAGTACCAAGCAAAGCCATCGCACACACACCTGACAGGGAAGGAAAGATACGATAGGATTTCTGCCTGGAAGATTGGAATGCAGTGTGTTCGTTCGATGTGCGGTGATCATGCAACAAAAGCGCTCATGCGCATCAGGCCTCTCGAAGATCCCCTATTCGCTCTGACGCATCCATTTGAACTCTTGATCCCTCTTCACCAATTTCCTGCCGCAGCGGTCAGCACGCACGCCCTCAACCAAGATTGCCCGTGAATCTGCTTCCGGGCCTGTGTGTCGGCTTCTCTCTCTCTGTGTGTGTGTGTGTGTGTGTGTGTGTGTGTGTGTGCGCGCGCGCGCGTGTGCATGTATGTGTGTGTGTGTGTGTGTGTGTGTGTGTGTGGTGCATATGTGTGTGTAGGGGTACTATGCAGGTATTCAAGCATTCGGATTCCTGATAACTCAAGTGGGGAAGAGACGACTTCGCATTTCAGGTTGTGATGAGTGACCTCGTTGTGATTGAGGTTGAAGATCTCGGTCGTCGTTCTTCTTCCTTGCAGCCACTTCCCTCTTCGCCCTTCCAACTTCTATCATGACCCTGCAAGCAATTCCAGCTCAGGATTCATTCCAGATCGACCCATGCAGCATGCAGCGGGAAGTCAGACAGACGAACAGAGAAGCCAGGATATGATGTTTGTGTGAAAGAAGCGATCCCTAGCAGAGCGCCTCAACGCCCTCCCCCAGATTCACACTCAGGGGAGGGCAGCGCAAGCGAAACTTGCACCCTGCATAGAAGAAAGAACGGGAAGCATCCCTCGATCAAGAGGAATGAATGAAATTCGCTCGCGTGTGTCTCTTAATTGTCGCCTGTCTCGATCTCCTCACCTCACCCAGCTTGTGTCTCTCCGTCTGCCTGGACCACCGTTTCCTTTCTTCTTCTATGCATACCTCTTCCTTTGTTCCTTTCTGATGCCGACAAGAGCTTCTTTGTGCGAATGTAAGACATGACGGGCAAGACACCTCACACACACACACACACACACACACAGAGAGAGAGAGAGAGAGAGAGAGAGAGAGAGAGAGAGAGAGAGAGAGAGAGAGAGAAGACGTCTAACTGACCAGTTAGTGAGACCCAAGAGAATCAGGGCAAGCCCGATGCCCCCCCACCAGAGCGCTCCTCGTGGAGATGTGAATTCCAGGTATGCGAATACAAGGAGTAAACAAATGATCGCCACGTTCATTACTTGTAAAACTGTCTCAGGCGGTCCACAGAACTCGTCGATCATCTCATTGAACGAAATCTCTTTCCCCCCTCCCTCACCCTCCGTCTTCTCCCCCTCCTGAAGTTCTTCTTGTGGAACTTCCCCTGATGCCTCCTCTGCCACCGACATGGTTTGCTTCAGGAATGGGGAAGACAGGAAAGCGTTGGGGAACGCCATGAAGGAATTCGAAGGGAACAGTCAGAGGGAATCCTTGTGACGGACAATGATGAGGCTAAAGTTGAGAAACCTGGTCGCTGGCCTTCGAACGGAAGAGACGGTCGGAGACGGACGGTGGCCGATGCAGGCAAGGACGTCCCACAGGTTCGATTCAGAGTCCGACGAACGAGAGTGCTTGTGTCGAGTTTAAATGTGACGGAATGTTTCTCAGGAAGCAACATAGACGGTGACTGAGGTGTCTGATCAATGATCATGCAGACGAGCAGTTCTCGTGCAAATTATGCTTCGAACTCAAGCTAGGGTATACGTCCGATCTCAAATTAAGATTCTCCACTGAGCGGTGGCGCCGCCGCGCGGGTGCATGCACGCATGCATGGCGGCGCGCGCGGAACCCAATCGACCGCTTCGATGCACTCTGCATGATCTCCTAAGATCTGTCCCATTTGCCAGCCTTTTCAGTCCCTGACCGACTTCCAGTGCTTCGATCGTGTAGCAACATGAGAGGATCAGATCGCCCGACTTGAGACTGTCACTTCCTTTACTCCTTTGTCAGTTCGGAAGGCGCTTGAAACTCCTTTACACGTCCACATGTGAGTGGGGTGTTGCTTATTGCATATCACTCTGTGCACTCGGTTTTTCGTCTCTTCTTTTGTTCATTCACAGAATTAAGGACAAATGGGGGCGTCTCAGCAGCAGGCGTCCCTGCAGAGAAGGAAGTTGGTGTCCCTGGGCGTCGGGCTGGCCATTGGTCTCTGTTCCGGCAGTGTGTATGGGTTCGGGTTGATTAGCAGTCCTCTGAAGACGCTGTATCACATGAGCAGCAAGGAGATCGACCTCATCTACTCCTTCGGTCAGGCATCGCGCACTCAGCAGCTGCCTCTTCTGGACCTCCCCTGACTTCCCCTGCCTCTGTGAGCTTCATGTGATCGTGTGCTGCTTGTCTGCAGGCGCCACGGGTCAGTACTTCGGCATGCCTGCAGGGTTGGTGTTCGACAGCTACGGACCGCGGTTGACCTGCTTCATCGGGATGATCCTCGGACTCTTCGGTCAGGCAGCAGGATGTACGGTAAGAGAAAGAAAGAAAGATTCGGCAAGTCCATCTACTGCTCGTCTCGATCTGGCTCGGCTGTGCTATGTCTTTGGAGGAGCTTGCCGTCTCCGTAATGCCTCTCTTCGTTCCCTACAACCAGTGTTGCAACGCATCTGGATGGAGATGCGTACGGTCTCCGGGCCTCTCCACATCGTTTTGGTTCCTTGAGTTCTGTTTTTTCCTTTGCTTCTGCTGCTGCTGCTGGCCGCAGGATACTTCGGATTTGGGTGGATTCTGCACACGAGTGGGGGGTACCCTTCATCGTTCGTGATCGGACTCTGCTTTGCGTGTGTTGGACAAGGTCAGTGGGTGAGTGGGGGGGTTGGGATAGAAGGAAGCAAAAGAGAAGCAGTCTTTGCTTCACGGAGGGAAGCGGAAGAACCCCCTTCCAGCTGTTCATTGCATTCATTTTCTTCGTTTCCTTCTCGTTCTTCCTTTGCAGCGTCGACGTTCATGTACTACTCCGCTCTGTTCACGAACGTGAAGCTGCACCCCGCAACAAGGAGAGGGTCGATAGTGGGCATATTGGCAGCTGGGTGTGGGCTGTCTGCTGCCTTCTTCGGCTTGTTGTACGAAGGGATGATGTCCGGATCAGGAAGCGAGTGGAAATCTTCGGGGGGGGGAGGGCACGGCCACAGGAGACGTTTGGAGGAGACGGCAGGGGAGGCAGAGACGGTGACGGTTGAGAGCACTGTCGCGATGGTGGAAGTGGAAGTGGACGCTCCGTCTCCGTCTCCCACACCGGAGGAGATGATGAGCAGCTCGGGGGGGGGGCACATGGAAAGTGCGCAGTTCGACGCTGGACTTGCAAGTGAAGTTGGAGTGGGGGGTTCTGAGGCGGGTGCTTCCGAGATATCTCCCTTGGTTGTTTATCTCTGGACTGCTGCGTGCATCATGGCCGGTGCCGCGTTGTTGGGTGTGCTCTTCCTCCGTCTGCCCCCTGCTACAGCCCCGCCTCCAGGGGCAGCAGTTGCAGTAGGAGATGGGGGGGCAGACCGAAAGAGAAGAGGTAAGAGCCGGAGAGGCAAAGCGGGTGGCGTGCGTCGAACTAGTGCTGCAGCGGGTGTGAATGTTTCTGACCGCACGCCTGGTGTGTCTGTGGGGGGACAGGTAGCTCGGCCTCGGGGGCTCCCGGTGTCCCCGGGAGATCTCGAGGGGGGAGGGGAGGAGGGGGGAGTTTCTTCAGATGTGCAGCGACCCCTGAAGGGGCTCGAAGGGGAGTCAGGTTTGCAGAATAATTCAATGCCGGCAATGCCGACTGTAGCGCTGAAAGACCGAGAGAAGAAGGGAGAGAAGGGAAAAGGAATACACACGCTCTTGGTGCCTTTCCGAATGGTGAACTCGTTGTTGAGACCTCCACAGCGGACTGTTCCTTCAGGTAGTTTGAATGTTTCAGTAGCAAAGAGGGGGGTTGCGTCGTCCCGAGGTGTATCAGAAAGGGAACTGGTTGGGAGTATTCATGCATCGGAGGCGGGTGGAGACACACCTCCCCGGATAGACGCTCTTTCGCAGTCTGCGAAGGGAGATGGGGGGGATTATGACTTGGAGGCCGCTGCTGTGGCACTTTCGGGGTCGCCTTTGTCTTCTGCGGGTTCGTCTTCGGAGTTGGAGGAGGGGAGTGAGGTCGGAAGGGAGGAGGGAGATGGCGGTAGGGGGGAAAGAGAGAAAGATGGGGGGGAGTTGGGAGATCGGACCCGAAAGGCAAAATCTGCACAAAAAGGATCGAACAAACTCTTGGCGTTGATGACTCGGCCTGAGTTCATTCTCACCGGAATTCTTTTTGTACTCGTGCAGGTGAGTCCCTCCACCTTTCTTTCCCTCTTGTTTTCGTTTTCATTCACCGAAGTTGTGGTTCTCCAGGATGCACGTGAGAGCAGTCCGTAGACAGTGTGTACGCTCCGGAGGCCTGTTGGCGTGTTGCTGCTCTCGCAGCCCCTTCGCCTCTCTTCTCTTGCTCCCTTCTCTCCCTTCATTTTCTGTGTCATGTCTCGAAATTTCTCTTCCGTTTTTCTGTTGTCACTGGTCAACCCGGTGTGGCTCTGAGAGAGTGCGGGGCGACGTGACTGTCGATCACCACGTGAAAGAATCAGATGGGAGGAGATGAGTTGTCACACAGATGTCCCCCCGCACTCTTCCCTTGTATCAGCGACGACTCGTGAAGGGACTGTAGTGAAAATTCTTTTCGTGTAAGTGAACCTGAGTGCCTGGATGTCTGTTTGTTTGCCTGCAGGGTAGTTGTGCGATGTTCATCGGCAACGCTGGTCTGTTCGGGGAGGCTCTCGGGCTTCCGGCAGATACGGCGACGTCGGTGGTGAAGGCGCTGTCTTACGCTAACTGTGCAGGTCAGTTGCTTGTCTGGTGTGAGCTGAACTGGAAGGGGGGGGCACTGGGGTGGGAAAAGATAAGTGAGACAGATAGGACATGCATGGACGATGGATGGATGCCCTTCTGCACGCAAGTGTTGACATGCATGCATAATTTCCCTTCTGTGTGGTGCTTGGGGCCGCTGTCTCTGCCTGCCCTGTTTCAATTTGGTTCCTGCATTCTGCTCGTACGACTCTACTCGTTTCCGAAATCATCGGCTTCTCTCCCCCTCTCCCTCTTTCAGTCAGCGATTGAGGGAAGTAGTTTTTTCTGCGTTTGCCTTCACGGTCTAGTTCTTGGCAACCTCCCCCATGCGGGTGCTTCGGTTCCCGCAGCTTTCTCTGTCTCTCTTCTCGTCTCTGTACATCGTGCGTGTGCATCGGAGTCTCCATGCAGGGAGGCTGGTGGCGGGTCTCTCGATGGATTTCTCTGCGTCCATCGTGCCTCCTTCTGCATTCTTCATCATCACATGCGGAATTTTCTGCTCCTCTCAGGTCGGTCAGTCTCTCTCTCTTTTCTTGCCTTCTTGTCTCGTGTGTGTGTGTGTGTGTGTGTGTGTGTGTATGTGTGTGTGTATGTGTGTGTGTGTGTGTGTGTGTGTGTGTGTGTGTGCGTGCGTGCGTGCGTGTGTGTGTGTGTGTGTGTGTGTGTGTCTTTGCATGGGTGCGCCTGGGTGTGCTTGCTGCCTGCTTCTCTCTTGAATGAGAGTCTGTTGGTCTCTCAATTGGTTTGCCGACCTGCCTGCAGGAGTCTTTCATGAACACGGCCACTCACTTTCCTCTCCTCTCCTTTCTTTTCCTTTCCTTTCCTTTCCTTATCTTCCACCTTTCCTTATCTTCCACCGGCTCATAATTTTTCGGGCTGGGTCGCTTCATCATGTCTTTGTTGCTTTTTGCATTCTTTCTCTCTAGGGCCGAGACCTTGATCCTCTCCCTTACCTCCCTTCACGTTCTGTCTGTCTTCTGCAGATGCTGCTGCTCCTGGCAACTCCAGGCAGCGCTCAAAGTCAGTCGGGCAAGCAGTCAGACAGGCAGTTCGGCTTTAGGTGTATCTAGGTCAGAGAGTGTCCTGTGCTTGTCGAAATCAATCGAGAGAGACAGACGGGCCATGCATGTGTTTGTTGACTTCCCTTCTCCCTTCCTTCTTCCCCTGCAAGGCTGACCGACCACGAGACCCCACCCAAGTGTTTGCCTGCCGATCCCTCAGAGCGACCCAAGAAGGCGTTCTTGAGCGCAACGCGGGATTGTGAAACTCACGTTTCATCCGCTTTCCCCTCTCTCTGCAGCGCTATCGTTGTTCTTTGCATCTGCCATCGGAGCGGGGTTGTGCTACGGTGCCAATTTTGCCATCGTGCCCACCTTCCTCGCTTCTTCGTTCGGTCCCGAACCCCTTGGATCTCTGTACGCGTCCCTCGTGACGACGCTGGCGGTGGTCACCACAGGATTCAACATGCTGGCAGGGGTTGGTAGGCTGGATCGAGTGACTCAAATTAATTCATCGGCATGCATTTATTCTGTGTGGGGGGGGGGGGTTGATTCGTCTTTACCGCCCTGAGTTTTCTTTCGGTCGGAAGTCATTTGATTGCACAAAAAGAATCCCTTCTGTTCCACCTCTTGTGTCATCTGTGTATTTTGCAAGTCAGCTGAGCACCTGAAGTGTCCACCATTTTGTCAAAACAAAAGAAGTTTGATGACAATGGACGAACGCACTCCAACGTCACTGCTTTCGCTGCTGGGATTGCGAGAAGAGAATGGCCAATGCGAGCCTCCTGCATGGACGAAAAGAATGCACACCACTGATATAGTACTTTGGTTGTCCGTTTGCATGCTTGCAGTCTGTGTACGACCGTGAATTCGAGCGGCAGAAGGAGGAAGCGAATCTCCTCCAGCTGTTGGTTGCACGGAGAGCTCGAGAAGATCTTGAGGGCAGCACACCTCTCGCGATTGCGGGAGAGCTTGGAGCAGATGCTGTTGGAGCGGGAGGGGAAGCCTTGCCTGTGCCTGCCATTCAGCGAATTGAGCAGGCTGACCTGGACGCTGGTGTCTGCAGGGGGCGTGGCTGCTTCAATGCTACTGCAACAGTCGGTTTTGTGGGAGGGGTTGTGGCCCTCCTCTGCGGTATGCTTTTGTTACAGCGTACAGGATGGAGTCGACACAAGAGGCCGCCAGGCATCCCGCCTCCTCGAGATGCAGAGAAAAAGCTGATTGAAAGACGTGACTAAACAAGAACACAATCATCACAGGAATTTTTTATTCATAGTAGTAGCCTAAACTACTAGAGTCTAAATCATTAACTATCATAAACTAAGTTGTTGAATTAACTTACTAAGCAACTACCAACTAACTTTGAAGTTATAAAGTACTTAAAAGTAGTTGTAGCTAGAGTGATAGTGATTTAGTAATTGGTGCCCTAATAGAGCATGGTCGTTGTTCTACCAGAAGTCGCCCCAGCGAACCACTTGCAGCCTAGGCGTCGGCCAGCACCAACTACATCCTCTACCCAGGTTCCCTCCGACCGTCTTGCCGACCATAAAATCGGTACCGAATCTACTGATTATGAGAGGACACTATCCTAAGTTGCCTTATGACGTACGTGTGTTTTGTGACTTTTATTGGCCTATACTAGCAGTTCGGCATGGGGAGCGGGACTCCCGCTTCCTAGCCCGCTTCTCATTTTTCCAGTGCTAAGACGGCTTTTTGGTCTAGCTCCTTTGAGTGCATTCTCTTTGGTCGGTAGGGCTCTCCAGGTGTATGTGGAGGCCCTGGAGGAGGGAAAACTTTTATGCAGGATTACGGGGGAACATGAATCGTATGATACGAAGCTTAACGAAGGTATTTACCTAGGCCCTGTACTCCATAAATAAAAAAAAAAAGAAAAAAAAGAAAGTTTCTGATCTTTTTTTTTTAATTTTGTTTATCAACTAAAAAGTATATAGTTTTCAATATAACACTCCGTGCAACACTTTTACAACACTTGAGCAACAGTTGTTTGCCTACTAAGTGCCATGATAAATAAAAAAAAAATCTATTTAAAAAAAAGTTTTTCTGATCTTTTTTTTTTCTTTAATGTAGTGCAGGGCCTAGGTATTTACTACGGTATTTACACCTAGATTTACAGGTTTTCAGCCTCGTCCCACGGGAATCGTCCCACCCTCGCCGGGGGAGATAGACTTAATTGTAAAAGGCTATATTTTCAAGCAACAGTCAGGAGACATTGTCTAAGACAAGAAACCAGACTTTAAACCTCGTGCTTACCCCATACTACAATAAGACAAATTGTCCAGCTTTCTTTTTCAGGAATTCACATGCTGTGTTCTCGGTATTTGCAGTTACTAGAGCAGATGGACATAGCAGGAAGGCCTAGTGCGGAACCTATCAATCAATGATTAATCATTAATCAATCAATCAATCAATAAACATGCGCAAATAAAAATAACTAATAATAACTAATGATGATTAGACGCGACTATCATGATTTTGTAGAGATGCCTAGATAAACTTGAATGCCGAGTTATCACAGATTTTTTCTAGGATTTTTTATACTAGGTGATCACATACGCTAGATTACAGAGTTTCAAAGGACAGGGACCCCAAAATAAGTTTAAACACCCACTTTCAAAATCTATACTAAGTTCAAAATTGTTTTAAATGAGTTCTCAATAGTTCGTAACGTACTATCTTCCTCACTACATATCCAATTCAAAATCCCATACTAAAAGAGCGACGGTGCTGGTGGGGCCGAAAACCTTCTCCAGAACCTCTTCTCTTTCTCTCAGGATTCATGTTTACAGAGAGAGAAGACAACAAACAAAAACAAAGAAAGAAACAAAGAATCAAGGAAGAGAAGGAAGATAAAGAAGCAAGGAAGGAAGGAAGGAAGGAAGGGAAAGAACGATGGAAGGGGGCAAGGAAGGGAAGACGGATGGATGGAAGCAAACAAAGAAATCAGGAGGGAAGCAGGTGAGGAAGGCAGAAAGGGAAGGAAGGAGGGAAGGAGGAGGGAAACCAAAGGGAAAAAGGGACAAAGGAGAAAAAAGAAGCCAGCAAGCAAACAGATAGACAGGCAGGCGATAAGGAAGCTGTGAATGAAGCAAGCAGAGTACCCGGCATGTATTGAGCAAGCAAGCTCGGCATTGTCCAAGCGGACAAGTTGGGACAATCAAGACGATACAGGAAGTCACACGGAGACAGGAAAGAGGAAATCATACCTCCTCTTTCTTACATGCTGATGGAGTGGTAAGCTTTGCATTCGGCTGCACGCACCATCTGAGAGCCAGAAAGTCACGGGCAGTCAATGTCCTCGTGAGGCAATCGACTCGTGAGGGAGTTAGAGGGAGTCATAGTCGCAGTCAGGCAGAAAGTTCAAAACACAAGCGCGCTCAGCAATTTCACAATAGACCGGCAGTCAAACAGAAAGGGAGGGGCAGGCTGTGAGGCTTCTTCTGAGCTTCACTGAAAGACACATCTCAGTCACAGACAAGCATCATGCCAGCCACCTCTATTCCTGCGTGCAGAACAAAAGAAAAGTGCAGACACAGAGAAAAGACATTAATTCATTAATGAGAAGCAAGATTCACTCATTGCGGTCAATGCGAGAGTCGACTTCTTTCATGCACGCAGAAATTCTAGGTTCGCCGTCTGCCTCCTGCCGTATGGTGATGCGAGTGTTGCTTGGATGCCTTTGCAGCCGTGATGAGCCACCGAATACCCTCTTCTAGTCCCTGTTTTTTCAACGCACTGCAGTCCTGCACGCGTAGGGCCAGTCTTGGACCCCTAGAATCGCGAAATGCTTGCAAGTCAAGTTTTCTCGACAAATCCGCCTCACTCAGACATCCCTCGAGGTCTTGTTTGTTCGAGAAAACTAGAATGGGCGCGCATTCAGAGAGCTTTGGGTTCTCAAACACGTGCGTTCGGACCAGATCTCGCACTTCATCCAAACGAGAAGAATCGGCGCTGTCTAATACAAAAACCAAACCATCGGCATCTACGAAGTAGTTATCCCAAATTGGTCGAACGGTTTCTCCTCCCCCAACGTCCCAAAAGACCGCCTCGATGCTGTCGACTTCTAGCTGTGCCAAGTTGAATCCTATTGTCGGGACGATCTTTTCGGGATGGAGAGAAGGTTTACCGAACACGCTCTTCAACTGCTCGAGTACAGTCGTCTTCCCGGCGTTGTCTGGGCCAATGATGAGGACATTGACTTTGTCCTTTTCGAACAGCCACTTCCACAGACCATAAAGCAGTCCAAACATTGAGGCAAAAGAAACGAACGCGAGAGCAGAAGTAAACCTTCAGTCGCAAGGGCGTATACCTCCACAACAAAGCCGTGAGAGATATTCGACCTCCGGTGTTTTTCTCGGCAAGCAACGAACAGACCTTAGTGATACACCGATCTACAACATAGAAAAGCCGGACACGTAAGCACGGGTCACTTGTTCACGCCTGTACACTTTGAGCTGCCCTGAATCGACCGTTGATGTGGGAGATACGGATACAGTCAGACAGTCAGACGACAGTGATTTTTTACTCAGCCCCCCCCTGTGGTCTCGATGACAACAGCGAGAAATTGGTTGTGGAGAGCCAGCGTGATCTAATGCTCGTCCACACGATCGGCCAACAATTGATTGAGGGGAACGTGCAAGGTTGATGATGGTTGATGGTCGATTCCAGGTCGAATTTGAGACGGGCGTTGAATCATGTTGAATATTGTTGAATCGAGTTAATTTCCTGAGACTTTCTTTGCGTAGACGGTGTCGCTCAAACTGAAGGGGGGGGCAGCGCCCGCATGCGCCCGCGGGCGGCGCGGCGCTATATGCAAAGCTATATATATATATGGCTATAGCAGGCATGCGCGCCGCCGCGCATTGACTCGGATGGATCAGTGATGATGCGCTACAGGCCAGATCAGCTGTAGGTCGCTTTGATTCAATGCACAGAACCGGCAGATGAAGGTCATCTCTGACTGACCACAAGCCCGAGGTGCTACATATTGAGACCGAAGAACAACTCTCCTGGACGACCGAGCGTCAACGGGAAAAGGAGGTGCTCAAGATCTAGAAACAAAACTTTTGATTTCTACCGGCTTGTCGACACTTCGATCGGAGATCTTCCTTCACACTGGCCGTCCATCTCAAACCCCAGCTGAACGGATCTTTTTCTCTACCGTCTTGGAGTCTCCACAAAGAGAGAGAAAGATGAGTCTTTCCACCAAAAGCACAGGGGACTTCTCTGGATCTGAGACCGATCCGTCAAAACTGCGCGTGGTCATCCAGTGCTTTGGATCTCGAGGAGACGTTCAACCTCATGTCGCGTCAGTCTTCTTCTCTTCCCATTGACCTCTCTGACCCTTTTTTTGCCTTGATTTGAATCTTTCCTCTCGATCGATCCCTTGTTCAGGGCGTATGCCCCGCTTCCCGTCCTCTTCCTTTCCCCAGATCTCTGGCTATGCACCCCCTCTCTGCATACGTCTGTCCTCACCCCACGCCACTGCGAGGAGTCTTCTCTGGCATGTGTATGTGTTGAGCACACCGGCCGTCCCCTGATGCACTGTAGCGACTGCAATCTTTGTGTCCCTTGAACCGCTTCATGTCTGCACCAGGATGTTTCCCCACCGCAGTGATGTCCCACTTTCAGCCGCCCCCCTTTTCCCCTCTTCATTCTATCTCGATTGCATGTTCCCTCTTTGTTCCCCATATTTCTCCCGATGATCAGGGGATTCATTCTCACAGGCCCAGCCCCCCAAAACTCTTCTCCAAATTTCCGTCCGGAACACCATGCATCCTTTTTCAGTTCTCCTTGAACTCTTTTCCCTCCCTGTCCACGCACTTACTCACTCTTCTGTGCAGGCTTGGCGTTGCCATGAAAAAGAGGGGGCACGAGGTCTGCATTTTTGGCAGCGCGAACCACGGGCCCCTTGCAGAGAGCATGGGCCTCTCTTTCTACGCCCTTTTTGAGGACTTCGAGCACTCCATCCGCACCCATGCAGACTGTCTGGAGTCGATGCAGAACGGAAACCTTCAGGGGTTCATCCGATATTTCACAAGCGACGAGCTCCGACAGCTTCGTGCTGAGCAGATAGGACCGTATATGAAGAACCTCAGAGAGTTCCAGCCGGATATTATTTTGTCCGGAGTGGGAGCGACTTATTTCGGAGAGATTGCTCGTCACTGTCTGAAGATCCCCGTGATAGGCAGCCGTCTCTCCAGTGCTCCGATTGACGGAAGCCGCTCCCCGTGGGGGCTCCCCCACCTCCCCTTTGGCATGTCCAAATTACTGATCAATTTTCTTGAGAAGTCGGCGTATGATGCCGATTTGAAGTTAGACAAGATCGCATGTGAAGTGACAGGTCGTCGTTTGTACGGAAAAGTGGTAACCCGAAAAAATTGGTCGGGGAGCTGGCAGGTCCCCCCCCGGGACTTTGACCTGCTCGCCATGAGCCCCCAGCTGTGTGAGGTTCTGTACCCCGGACAGCACGAAAATGTTGTGCCAACAGGGGCGTGGGTGTTGCAGAGTGCTGCACAGACCGCAGAGGCCAAGAAGGGAAATGCAAATTTTGGTTCTGCAGAGTCGTTGAAGAACCTCGAGGGATTCCTGCAAACACACGGGGCGCCTGTATATATGGGGTGGGGTAGTATGGTCTCAGGGACCCCGACAGAGATGACTCGATTTGCTCTGAAAACCCTGAAACTGCTCGATCACCCCGGCATCATCCTCGGGGGGTTCGCTCGGTTGAGTCCTGATCTGTTGGGGGGTGACAGGAGTGATGAAGAGCTTCTCAAATTTGCGTCTGAGAAGGTGCTCTTCCTCCCCACTGCCCCCCACGAGGCGCTCTTCCCCCGTTGCGCCTGTCTCGTGCATCATGGTGGGGCAGGGACACTGAATGCAGCGCTGAGGTCAGGGGTGCCCTCTGTGATCACCCCTGTGTTTTTCGATCAGTTTGACCATGCGTTTCTGATTGAGAAGCTGGGAAGTGGCAAGGGCACACAGCAGCTGCAGAAGATCACCGCAGAGCAGCTTGCGCGAACAGTCGAAAGCGTTCTGTCTGACGAGAAAGTGCGGGCTCGGGCAAAGGAGGTGGCGCAGGAGGAGACGAGGTTGAACGGAATCGAGACAGCAGTAGGTCTGGTAGAAAAATTTGTGTCTGACAAAGTGCGGACTGGGGAGTGGGTTCGGAGTCTGGAGGAAGAGGAGAAAGAGAGGCAAAGGAGGGAGAAGGAGCCCTTGACTGAACGGTTGACAAGGGTGTCGGGAGGTCTTCAGGGTGCTTTCGCAGTCGTTGCCGTTTTCGTTTCCCTCCTCCTCTTTTTTGCGTTGCAAGCCGGTCAAACTCCATTTGCGTGATGTATAGAGTGGTTCGAAGTTTCTGTTTTGATATGTTTTGTTTTGTTTTCTTAGAGGATGTTGTCGTCTTGAGAGGGGGTGTACCATCAAAATGGGGGGAGGGAATCGCCGGAGGAAGTTTTGAAGGAAGCTGAAGAGAGAGAGAAAGAGGCAAAAGGAAGGAGAGAGGTCCCTCCCTGACATACTCCCTCGCAAAGAAAAGAAAATAGAGGGATGCCTGCATGTGTGTGGCTTGCATGCATGACGGGAGTCTGTTTGAGTTTGCTCCTGCCTGCCTGCCTGCCTGCCTGCTTACCTGACCGCCTGCAAAGATAGATCCTTCCTTTTTGAGATTCAAACGATGAATTGACTGACCGTTGATCGAATTGTGCGTTTCCCTTTCCTTCCCCCTGCATGTGTCCATCTTCAGATCTCTTCTCAGATCCTCGACTGGACGTCATTTTTGTTTCTCTCTGTGTCTGTTTTTGTTCCTTTCAGCCTCCTTTGTCTTTCTTTGTCTTTGCATGTATTTTTATGATTGGGGGGAAATGTTGTTTCCTGTCCCGAAAGAGGTCGAGAGACACACACACTTACACGCACACACTTACACACTTACACACTTACACACACACACACACACACACACACACAGAGAGAGAGAGAGAGAGAGAGAGAGAGAGAGGGAGCGAACTTCTTTTGTTGGTGTCTTTGCGGCTCTGCATGTCGAGAGTCAGTGAGTCGGCATATTTTTCTGTTGGGTGGGTGAGTAGGTGGGCAGGGGGTTTTCTTATCTGGTTCTTAAATTCCTTCTCTGTCTGTGTCTGCATCTCTGGACACACATGCAGAGATGCGACGAAAATGATTTTGTGCGTTCTGGAGAGACAAAAGGAGAGAAAAGGTCGAAATGAAGGAGGAGGAAGAAGAAGAACATGCAATTAAGTGACAAGGCACAAGCACGGCAGATGCATTGGTGCGGGAGAGAGGGAAGAAGCAAGAATCTGAAACGAGTCCGAGAGAAAAAACGTCATTTGAGAGCTAAACACAGGTACCAAGGAAGGAAAGAAATGTACCGCTGACTTCCCCAACACAATTACGTGTTTGCCCTGTCCGCAGTTTGTCTTCTGGTTGTTTTGAAAAACAACAGTGTATAGTACACATGTATGTTTGTCTGTTTGCATGTGGCCTTTGAGACGTTCTCTCTGAATGTGTATGCAGTGCCGATCGAATCGCAAGGACGACGATCGAAGATGCAGTCTGCACTCTACCTGCCTTTTTTTCAATCAAACAAATACATGCACAAAGATGTATGTACACGTAGTTCGGTTTTGTTGCTCATTCGCATACCTTGAGTGGATGGGGATCCAAGATTTTCTGTTTGGATCAGTCATTGTCTTTCTGCTGGATCCCTGGGCATGAATGCTGTGTGGGCGTCATTGAATTAATTAAAGGAGGAAACGTCGTGCGTGCGTGGTCCGGCATGCATGCTTTCACTGAATTTCCCGAACTTGCCGTCCACCAATGCGCATGTACGCGGTGCGGTCGTACTATCCTGGAAGCACGCGACCATGATGCAAGCCAACAGCCTTGCGCGTAGTATGCTCTGGAGTTGCTCTGGTCTGCATGCATGCTGCAGTCACTGAATGCAGGGCCGTATTTTTCTCTTCCCCCCCTCGATCGTGCACGATGCGCGTTCCCATCTTCGGGTGCATGCGTATTGATGCACTGGAGGCTCCACACATACATGAATGCATGCATGCCATTTTGTGTCTGGCACTGCACATGCTAGTGCACATGTCTGCTGAAAGGTCCTGAAAAGAAAATCGCGTACGTAGATTTGAAATTATAGTGACTATACATTAAATATTAAACCTAAGCAATTGAATACTAAAAACTGCTAGAAAAACTGTCATCTTAGCTACTAGCTTAGCTGTTGCTATACGTTATCAAAGCGTGACTAGAAAGAAAATGAGAATTAAATAAATTGACTTAATCGAAAATAGTGCTAAGCAAAAGAGAATGGTGTGTATCGCTTACGTTCATAACCTAGTGGTTAATATACAACATTAACAAACAGAAGATCATAG
>JAHBMJ010001196.1:912-30912 GCA_018398765.1 Chromera velia | reverse complement strand
GAGGGAATACAGGAAAGGAAGCCCCCCTTTTGTGAATATAAGAAAGTGATGGCATCTCCCTCCCTGCACCCTGCAGCAAGGGAGATCTTGAAGGAGAACAAGGAGTTGTTTCCGGATGAGATTCCGAAGCTCCCACCCAGGAGCGGAGACCTGGACTTCAAGATCGAGCTAGAACCAGGGGCTCGGCCTCCTGTGAAGCCTCCGTATCGCCTCTCCTATGCAGAGTTGGAAGAGATGAAGAAGCAGTTGAAGGACTATATGGACAGGGGATTCATTCGTCCTTCGACGTTGCCTTTTGGTGCACCGGCATTCTTTGTGAAGAAGAAGGATGGCGCCTTCCGCATGGTGATTGACTACAGGCCTCTCAACAAGGTGACGGTGAAGGACACATTCCCACTCCCGCATGTAAAGGAGCTGATGGAGACCCTCTTTGGAAAAAGATGGTTCACGAAGCTGGATTTGCGTCAGTTTTTCCACCAGCTCTGTATTACAATAGGAGACAGCTACAAGACGGCTTTCGTCACCAGGTGGGGAACGTTTGAGTGGCTGGTGATGCCATTCGGGGTCTCGAATGCACCGCCCGCAAGCATGCGACTGATTACGCTTGCGATGCGACCTGTATTGGGCCGGTGTGTCATCGTCTTCATCAACGATATCTTTGTATACAGCCGGACACTAGCACAGCATGTGAAGGACGTCAAGTGGGTACTGGATCTCTTGAGAGTGAGCAATCTCTATGTCAAGATCAAGAAGTGCGAGTTCTTCACCAACAGCACCCACTTCCTGGGGTTTGTCATCGACGCGAAGGGCATTATACCCAAACACCTGAAACTCGAGCTGATCCAAGACTGACCAGATTCACAGGACCTACACGAGCTGCGAATCTTTCTTGGGGCAGCCAATTGGGTTCGGAAGTTTGTGAGAGGTTTTGCGTTGATCGCACAGCCCCTGACGAAGGCGTTGAAGAAGGGAATGAAGTTCACGTGGACGGAGGAGATGAAAACAACCTTCTGCTCACTGAAAGAAGCGATTATCAACATCACCTCCCTGTACATCCCCGATCCTAAACGCCCATTTGAGATCTTTGGGGACGTGTCTGAACAGAGGAATGCACTCGGAGGTGCATTGATGTAGCAGGACCCGTGTGTTGGTTGGCTCCGTCCGGTAGCCTTCGCATCAAGAACGCTGACAAAGAAGGAGAGGAACTATCCCATCAGAGAGAGGGAGTTGCTTGCTGCTATCTTTCTCCTCAAACACTGGCGCCCGTACATCAGTGAGACGATGACAGTGTGGACGGACCATGAGAGCCTCAAGACACTCGACTTAATAGTGTTTTACGCAGAGGTTCGAGGACGTGTGAGGAGATGGATGTCTTTCTTGCAGGAGCCAGGGGTGAAACTGAAGTACCTCCCAGGTGTGAAGAACACACTCGCCAACGCCTTGTCTCGGTGTCCCCCTTCAGAGAAAGCACACACAGCGATGGGTTGTGAAATTTATTTACAGACGAGCAGTAGCCTCCTTCCAGATGAAGAGTTTCTCCAGAAAGTCAGAGATAGCTACCGAGAAGACAAATTCTTTTGAGATACTCTATTCTTTCTGTCTCCGCGTGCTGAGGGACAGAAGCGAGAGGAGCCACCGCCTTTCTTACGCTTTCGACTGTCATATATGGAAATGAGAGACGGACTTCTCTACTGTAAGAACAGGTTGGCTATCCCTACTAAGAAATTGTAGAGAAATCTAATCTTTGAGTGCCACGACGTCCTAGGCGCAGGACATTTGGCGATTGAGAAAACCTACCTGCAACTGATTGAAGACTTCTACTGGCCGAACATGTTCTCTTCAGTCGCCGCCTATGTTCCTCGCTGCGACGCGTACCTCCGGAATAAGCAGGCGAATCAGAAGCCCTTCGGACTTTTGCAACCCCTGCCTGTTCCTGCTCGACCTTACGATTCGGTCTCGATGGATTTTGTCTGTGCCCTCCCACGTGTACACTTTCAAGGTGAGTGGGTGGACTCAATTCTGACTGTGGTTGATCGTTTGTCCAAGAGACCACACTGGATTCCGTGTGCGACGACGATCACTGCAGAAGGAGCAGCGCGCCTCTTTTATGATCACATTGTCTGCTCCCACGGTCTCTCGTTGGAGATTGTGTCAGATTGAGATCCAAGGTGGATGGCAGAATTCTGGAGAGGACTACATAAACTGGCAGGGACCCGCCTGATGATGTCATCATCTGGGAATCCTCAGACGGATGGGCAGAGCGAGATTTACAACCAAACGCTGGAGACAATGTTGCGATGTTTCTGTGGAGATCATCAATCCGAATGGCCCAAGCTTCTGCCATCGCTTGAGTTTGCGTGCATCTCAAGTACGCACTCGGATTTGAAGGCAACACCGCATACAGTTCTTTACGGCTTTGAGGCAAGGACTTTCCCGTCTTTACTGGTTGCAGGACGCACAGCGATGGCAGCGGAAGACTTTTATCTGTGCCGTCAGGTCCTCCTTAAAGAGGTGAAGGAGCGACTTGAGAGAGCGAACGAAGAGGCAAAGAGGAAGGCCGACCAGAAGAGAAGGGAAGCGACTTTCATTCCAGGAGACTGGGCGCTAGTGCACCAAAAATTTTTTGAGAGTGAGCGTCTTCCTTCCGAACGGAAAGCCAAGCTGAGTCACATTTAGTATGGGCCGTTCGAGATTGATAAGAAGGCGGGGGAGGTGAGTTATGAACTCATGTTCCCCGCCGGAGTCAGGAAGTATCCAGTTGTCTACATCTCTTATATGAAGGCGTACCCTGTCTCCCCCGAAGACCCTCCACCCCGTGTTCTCTTACTAAGATTCGAGGAGGCGGAGTGAGAGGTCGATAGGGTCGTTGACATGTGAGGGAAAGGGAGGACGCTGGAGTATCGTGTGGTTTCGAAGGGATACTCAGAGATTGAAGCAATTTGGGAGCCGCTTGAAAACCTCAAGAACGCGAAGGACGCAATCAAGGCCTTCAGGGAGCTCCGTAGACTTCGATAAGGAAGAAAGAGATGGGGAAAGAAACAAGGGTTTCATGGGAACATTTATATTTGTCTCTTTCTCTTTGTGTTGCTCTTGTCATCTGCTTTGCTCTCGTTAATCCATCCTTCCTCACCCTTTTCTTTGACTTCCTTGCGCCTTGTTGCTTAGAAAAAGAAAGAAAGAAAGAAAGAAAGAAAGAAAAGAAAGAAAGAAAGAAAGAAAGAAAGAAAGAAGGAAAGAAAGAAAAGAAGGAAAGAGTGAATGAAAGAATGATTGAATGAATGAATGAATGAATAAATGAATGAATGAATGAAAGAAAGAAAATGAAGGGAAGAAGAAGAAGAAATGAAAGGCTTAGCGAATGAAAGGTGGAACAAGAAGGAATGAAAACAAGGGAAAGGTGGAAAGAGAAAGAAAGAAAATGAAATACAACTAACAGCTTGAGAAGTTGCTAACGCACTTCTTCTATGAGGAGGGAAAGGTGTACACTGATTGATGCACTGACACACTGATTGACGCACTGACACATTGACGCTGAATGGAATGACTCGAGGACACTTCCTCTCATGTTTTTCTATCTCTCTTTATTCTTCTTTTAATGCATCTTGATACAGATTCTTTTCTCTGTGTCTTGATTCTTATCTTCTCATGCACATTTGATCTTTCTCTGTGTATTCTTGCGTACCTCCTCTCTGAAGCGAGTTGGCATGTATATTCGCAGGACCTCTTTGTCTTTTCCGACTGTGAAAGCGTTTCTGATGTTTTCTCCCTGATGTATGCCAAACCAGAACCACTTTGCGGGAAGAGAGCTCCACTGCGTAGACACCGCCTATTGAGTGCCTGTGGTGTCGTCATTCATTGTTTACAGAGTGAGTGGATGGATGATGAGTGAAAGTGTATGACTAGCTGTGGGGCGATCTCTACATGAGCTCATATGCAGGGACAGATTCGTGAAGCTTCTTGTGGTGACTGATCGCTTGCATGCGTCGTCATCCCGTTCTTGTTTGCTTAAGGCAGCGACGTTCAAGATGAATGGTTGGCACTCCACGCATACACTTGTGGTAGTGTCCGACAACCAGTGTCGGTCGTTGCATACCGACTTCTTGTGTGATTCGAATCTGATGCGAGGGAGAAAGGAAAGAGCATCAAGGAGAAATGAAGCGATTGAAATTGAGTATAAGATCTGAGATCGTGTGTGAACACACGCTTTGGGAGGACGGGCATGTGTGACGTGAATGCTCATAGCCGCGCCGCCTCTAAGCGTTGGCGTGGGCCAGTCGGTGGCGTTGAGAGAACGCATAAGCCTGCCTTGCGGGACCGAGCGGAAGCGCGCGCGCCCGTAGCCACTCCAATCGATATAGCTTCACGACGGCTTGTGTTCATAGCATTCAGATTGACTATTAGAAGAACTGGATTTTGAAGTAGGACTTCTAGGGAACACTTCTAGGAACAGACCTTCTGGTAATCTGTTATCTGAGCCTCGTGCTAGCTATGATTACGTTTCAGGGGGGGGGGGAGAAAGGGACAGACAGAGACAGAAAAAAAAAAAAAAAAAAAAAAAAGAGAGAGAGAGAGAGAGAGAGAGAGAGAGAGCAAGAACGGGGGGGAGAGAGACCCCTTCTTTCTGTCTTTCTGTCCCATGCCTTATAAATTTTTGGCTGTGAAATCAAGAGCAATGAGATGATGGTCGCTGATCCTGAAATGGATGAACTCACCGCAGTGAACGTACTTTGAAGATTGCCACATAATAAATGAAACGAATATTCAAACCATAGTAAGCATTAAAGAGTCATTTGTTGATTAAGTCTTCATATTAAGGTTTTTTAATTTGATGATATAACAAGTTGTAAAATTTGTTGATAAATTTGTTTATAGATTTATTCCTGTAAATTTTAGATCCATTATAAACATTTTTTCGGCTTTCTATACAAAAAATAAAGGATAGTTCATATAAGAAAATTAATTATGTCACAGATTCATTTAAATTTTCTTAAATTTAGTCTTCATTCTATCGTATTTTTTAAGAAAAACACATTAAATCTTTCATACGTCTGGATAACACCAGGTAACACCTAGTAACGCCCCCACCCTGACTCTACCTAAGTCTAGCCCTGACTATATATAAGTGCAACTTTCTGTGTAGCTTCAATCAGCTACATATAGCATGGCACTGCGTGAACCAGTTGTAATTTTTCTTGCTTTCCGGGGCCGTTCGTAAGCTTGCTTGCATCAGATGCATGCAGCCGTTTTTGCTTCGAACATGCATGCATGCAGCTATCGCATGCATGCACGCTTGGCCGCGGCCCGCTGGCGGGCCCGGTCCGAGGCCGCGTGCGCGTCGCGAGAGCGCGGGGTCGATTCGGTCGAGGCTATTCCGTGCGCGTGCGCGCGCAAATCTACCGAAAATCGGCTTTGATTCATCTGACTTCGCCTTCGGATCGAAAAGAAAATCGGATACGGACAATACTTGCCCTTTTTCGGACGTGTACGTACGTATATATATAGCTTAATTAATTGTTTAAATTGTTTGCATGACATTGAATCCTGCTACATAGATGGATTCGCAGGTATCCTTAATTGTTTTACGAAACCGATTGGCGTGTCGCTGTACGCTTTCAGCTCCAAACAAGCTTCGTACTGAAATTTGTCTAAAGAACACGGTGACATCCGTCTCGTTGCGACAACAAAATGAAGTTCGCAAGCCTTGCCCTTGTCTTCGTCGGTGCTCGGGGAGCTCTGGTGAGGTTTTGCCTACCTGACAGCTTAGGTTTGCTCAAAAGGGCTCAGACATGCCCTGGTTCTTGCTTCAGCCTTGCAAAGCTTGTTTTACAACGGAATGCATGTGTTAGGCGAAGAATTAAATGACATGCGCGGCATCGTGCGTTTTTATGTCTTTGACCGTCGAGTGCAAGTCGGCCCTCTGCCTGCCTGGCTGCCTTGCTGCAGGATAAATTTGGGTACTTTGGAGATCTCTCCGATGGTTTCAAGCTCGGCTCTTCAAAGTTCGACCTAGACATGGGCAAACTCGGGAAGCTGGATTTGGGATTGTTCGGTACGCATGCAGGCAATTAAACATCGAGGCACCGAACTAGGAAGATAATTAAGCTGTGAATGCTTGAATACAAGCTTGCATGTTTGTATGGGTAGGAGATTGCCACTCAATCGAAAAGCAGCTCGATGCGAGTTTAGTTATTGGATTTCGTGCGGTGGTGTCGTGACTGGTACTCTGCACATGCATATATAGTGTTGATTCATTCATCCTGACTACTATGGTGCGTGCAGGAAAGGGTAAGAAGGAGAAGAGGTGCTTTGCTGATGACTGCACCCTGACCCTCGACCGCATCACCTGGGCAGGCAACACGTTCACGCCCGAGGAGGGCAACAACGTCTTCAGTGCGTTCCACACGGCAGACATGTGCGGGTATGAGTTCGACGGGACTTTCCTTGAGCCTCAGGTGGGCATACGCTTTCTCTTTACACAGTCGGACCCATGGCGAGTCTTCCATATAGCCTCGGCCAGTGCGTCGTATTGTATTCCTTCAACATAGCCTTCCTTCCTCTCGGCCGATTGTTTTTTTCTCTGTATGCAGGCGGAGGGTTCCACTCTTGCAGACCTGCTGACGACCTTCTCCATGCCTCAAAAGTCCACAGTGAGGGTGGGAGAGAAGACCAACGGGTCCTTCTCTGCCTCTGTGGAGTCCTTCCTTGTGCCGACTCTGGCGCCTGGAGACAATCCGGGACTCGCAGGGGCAGGCTGGGTGGTGGGCACAGAGGGAACAGTGGTCGACTTCTCTGCTTCGTTGGGCAACACCACACTGGAAGGAGACTTCCTTCTGGCGGGATGCGATGAGTCAGTCAGACAGATAGGGGAGTAGAGCGAGAGATTTCCTTCTGGCGGGATGCGATGAGTCAGTCAAACAGATAGAAGCAGATAGGGGAGTAGAGCGAGAGACTTCCTTCTGGCGGGATGCGATGAGTCAGTCAGACAGATAGAAGCAGATAGGGGAGTAGAGCGAGAGACTTCCTTCTGGCGGGATGTATGCACAACTGTGTGTGTGTGTGTATATATATATACATGTGTGTGTGTGTGTGTGTGTGTGTGTGTGTATTCATGTAGGTATATGTAAGAATGTGTGTGGGTGTTGTTGTGTGCATGCAGTCTGGATGCCGTCAGCGCTTCTGTTTTCTGCCTCTCCGCCGCAAGTCCGTTCGGAGGCATCTTCCCCATCACGCAGACTGACGCGTCACAGGTCAATCTGTCTTTCGAGGTTTCTCCGGTTGGGGACGAACAGAAGAAACGTTTCAACGTCGATAAGGAGGGCACTCTGGTCAACGGTGCTTTCAGCGTCAGCTCACAGGATCTCTCCGCCTTCTGCCAAAGCCCTAGTGGCATTCCCAATGGAGATCTGCTTCTGGGAAGCGGCATTGAGGTCACCGGGTGCTGCGGAGCTGCGGCAGCGTATTTTCCCGCATTTGATTTGCCTCCCCTTCCCCAACAGCCTCCGGTGGGACGCTAAAGAGCAGCCACGCATCAAAGTTTTCTGAAAATCAATAACTCAAATTAAGGAATGGCTGCTCAGAGTGAATCAGGCACATGTTGGGGGATCGACTTGATCCCATCCACGTCCTAGTAGTCCACGTCTTCTTTCTGCCCGACTAGCTGCCCAATCGTTGAATCAAAAAAGACTTAATGGATTAAATCTTCCGTTTGAATCTTCGATCGATCGTGAAAAAACTGAATGACATAGAAACCGTTGACAGAGAGGTCACGTAGATACTACGCTTCTAGTACGATAAAGAATGCATCCAGGATACTAAAGAAGAAGAAAGGCTAGAAGAAAAGTCATTTTATAAAGCAAATATAACATCTTCGCATTCGATCAAGAAGTCTGTTGTGTTACAATAATTATTTTTGGTAAATCAGTTTTCTAACTATATATAGTTACTGTAGTTCGGTAGTACTAGATGAGTTTAATTCTTATGCTAGTAGTTGTTGTATATATAATTAGGTATATAAGTGTGTCATTATTATTATATAATACCAATTCATATATCATTGCAAACCATCAGTAGCTATCAGTCTGCTGCCAACCATATGGCCTAATAATAATACTGATTAGCTATACCATAGCCTAAACGAAGATATACAAAATGTCCTGAGAAGTGTGTAGCGTTTAATTCACTGAGGACCCCTTGCATACTTATCATACATGTATCCAAATAATAAACAAACTTAAAACACATGTTTTAAATTAGATTTTAAATTACAAAAAGATGACAAAGCATAATTATGCCAATTTTTATGGTTCAACTTTTTTTTAATTTCTTTTCTGCAGGCCTTCATACAGGACTTGAACCGGTCATGGCTGGCCTTAACCGATGAGCATGCACCGTGGAGGAGGGGGAGACGCCGCCACCGCTAGGCGGCCACCTGTATGACGCCCTCTGCATACGTGGATAGACAAAATGTATGCATTCATTCATACATAAGATATACCCTACTACACCTAACCAGTTAGGTGAGTGCCTCGGGGGGGCCATTTACGGGGTCGATTAATTTTATGCATACCATCAGGGGCGTGGACATGTCTTGCATCCATGGATAAGTGACAGGGGCCATGATAATGCACACAAAATATGCTTTTCAGGACCGTTTGCGATTGAATACTTATAACTCTGTATAAGTTACTTGAGGGGCACGTATTTGCAAAGTGATATGCGATCGCGGCTAGGATCGCGGCGGCTCCGTGCAAGTTGCTTGAGGGACATATTTTGGATTTTGAGCAACACTGTGAATACCGTGAGTCCGTGACATATAAACAGATAAACATAAAACTGCCCCCCTAAAAATAAAAAAATATGTTATGCAAATGCGTGCGATTTTAAGGCTGGTGAGTTAAGGTTGGGCTGGCTTGAATCTTAGCTGATATCAACGGTTACTATGTTGGCTAAAAGGGACGCGGCATGTATAACAAACCCCTCGATCATCATGCTGGCTAAACTTTGGGAGGGAGGGGAGCAATGCCCCCCCCATGCTCCCCCCCCTGCCCAAAGGGCCGAGGGGGGCGCTCCCCCCCCTTTAGTTCAAAATTTGAATAGGAAGGGGGGGGCACAGCTAAGGGCACAGCCTATGAAGGCACCAAAAAATTCTTTTATCCCACAGTGCCAGTATGGGATAAGCTCAGCTGAACCCCCCACCCCTTCTAGATCCTATATGCACCGCCGCATAGGTCCGCTTATCCCATAGTGGGCGCCACCGCATTGGACCATGAGTCTATTTGTCATGAACAAGCCTCTTCCTTATCCCATACTGTGGGATAAACGATTTTTTTTGTGCCCCTTATACAAGGCCCTATAGTTCATGGTCACGCCTCCCTGCAAAGGGCCGGTAGGGGGGGCATAGCCCCCCCCTCTCACGCAAAACAAGTTCAGACAGTATGATCTCAACAGAGCTAAGCTGCCTCCTGAGAGGATTGTTCATTTGCATACTCTTTTTTTTTTCACGTTCTATACGGAGTGACTGACTATGTCTGACTACAGTATTTGGACTTCTGCCAATCTATGTAACACTCTGGTATACTCTGGTACTAGACTAGTAGTGAAAAAGTGTGTACGTGTAAGAGATAGGTATAGAGATGAGTAGAAAAGCTGTTAGAAAATAAAGCAACAAGTAAACGAATATATAGCAACAACATAGGTCGCTTGCTCTTGCTTGGCTAGGGAGACAACCGGGTTACAACCCCTCCCTCATGCTTAGGCATACTTAGGCAGAATGGTCACTGAAAGGGGGAGATGGTCTTAGATTTTTTAAGGAAAAATATTTTGAATTGTAGTCTTCGATTGGTCTTGCACACCTAAACACGCATAGAACGGCCACAAATTAATATCTAGGGTATGTGTGCACAGTGCGTGCTAACATTAATTTGCAATTTTGCATATATTAAAAAATAGATCTGTACGTGTTTTATAATCCCGTCTGAAATAAAAATATAAGAAATGCCAAGCTAAATAGGGGCCCGGAAGGCGCAAAATCTCAGAAAATGTGAGATGTTCCATGGATGGTGCTGCGCACGTTGCATGGCCCATGCCGCTCGGCGGCGCGCGTCTACACACATCATGGGGTTGCAGCTGCTACAGGGTATTAGGTATTAGGTATTAAGAGGGGGGTATAGGAGTTTCTCCCTGTCCGGGAAGTGTCTCCACCCCATATGCATGCATCATGCAACTTGCTCGGCATTACCTGCCGCATGCTACATATGTGGTTATCTATGTAGTCTGTCGGCCCGCTCCCTAATGTGGTCCTGGATAAAAAACCTCAGGCATACAGAACCAGTTAATGAGGAAAAACAGGCCAAAGCGGAGAACCGACTAGAACCGACTCATGCAAGAAGGAGAAAAGACTTCTTTTAAGCATGCTGCATCACGATCAAAAAAGCAAGGGCGGCTCAATTCTAGAACACGCTCTCAGGAATCGAATACGGCAGCTTAGTTTTAGAGCATGCACCTGAGAAGACGGAGATCGGAAAACCTAACTCTAGGGGCTCAGCTCTAGCGCATATCAACTCCGACTCAATGTCAACTCCATCATCCTTGATCAGCATCGACACATCGACTCCACCTCCCCCTCTGGTGTCTGCCAACTCTATCCCCCTCACTAACTTTATGCCAAACTCTAGTGCTCTCCCCATCCGTACACCAACTCAATCACCTTCTCTATCCATATACCATATTAAACTTCATATTAAGTCCATAACCCTCTCCGTCCACATACGAAGTGTCACAAACTCCATTTCTCGCTCCAGTCACATCTCTTCCTCCATACACATGCCGACCCCATTCTTTTTACCATCCATATATGCACAAGATTGAATTTCATTATCCTCTCTACCCCCACACACACTCTATCACTCTCCGGATTTGGAGTCAATCCATATGCCGACCCCATGATGAGTTTCCATCTCCTTCTCTATCTTCACGCTAACTCTATCACTCTCTCCATCCATACCCCAACTCAATCACCTTCTCCATTCACATACCAAGTTTGAACTCCATCGCCCTCTCCATCCATACAGTAGCACCGACTCCATCAGTGATATCCTCTCGATCCACACGCCAAGTCCATCACTCTCTCTATTCACACACCAACTCCATCACTTCTGCTACCCAGAAAGAATCTCCATCACTCTCTTCAGACATCCACACACCAAACTTCATCATCCTCCCCATCTACACAGCAAACTCCATGCTTTCTGCATCCATATACCAACTCCATCACCTTCTCCATCTACATACCAACTCTATCATCTTCAGAGTCTCCACTCAGACTCCAACTCCATCACCCTTTCCATCAATACACCAACAGTTACTCCATCTAACTCCATTACCCTCTCCATCCACACACAAACTCCTGAGACCATCACCCCCTCGATCTACACACCAACTTCATCATCCTCTCCATCTATACAGCAAACTCCATACCCTCTCCATTCATATACCAACTCTATCAAACTGTCCTAGACCATCCACATACAAACTCTTGAGACCATCATCCTCTCCATCCACACACCAACTCCATCACCCTCTCCCTCCCCACTGTGATACCATCTTCATCACTCTCTCTATCCACACACCAACTCCATCACCCTCTCCATCCACACAATTTTATATACCAAGCACCATCATCCTCTCTATCCACAGACTAACTCCATCAGCGACACCCTGTCCATCCATACACAAACTTTAAGCTTAACTCCATGCATCACCCTCTCCTAGACCAACCATGGACCATCCACACACCAACTCTATCACCCTCTCTATCCACACACCAACTCCATCATCTTCAGAGTCTCCACCCACACTCCAACTCCATCATCCTTTCCATCGATATACCAACAGTTACTCCATCTGACTCCATCACCCTCTCTATCCACACACAAACTCCTGGGACCATCACTCCCTCGATCTATACACCAACTTCATCATCCTCTCCATCTATACAGCAAACTTTATACCCTCTTCATTTATACACCAACTCCATTAGACTGTCTTGGACCATCCATACACAAACTCTTGAGACCATCATCCTCTCCATCTACATACCAACTCCATCACCTTCTCCATCCCCACTGTGATACCAGCTCCTAGTACTAGCTCTATCACTCTCTCTATCCACACACTAACTCTATCACCCTCTCTATCCACACAATTCCATACACCAAGCACCATCATCCTCTCCATCCATACACCAACTCTATCAGCGACACCTTCTTTATCTACATACAAACTTTAAGCTTAACTCCATGCATCACCCTCTCCTGGACCATCCACACACCAACTTCATCACCCTTTCCATCCACACACCAAATCTATTACCCTGAGGCTCTCCATCCACACACTAACTCCATCAGTAACACCCTTGGCCTCCATCCATACACAAAGCTTAACTCCATTACCCTCTTCTGGACAATCCATGCACATACTATAATTGCAATTCTATCACCGTCTCCATCCACACACCAACTCTATCAGACTATCACCGTCTGTCACCCTCTCCAACCACCGCTAACCACACACCAAGTTGAACTCTATCACCGTCTGTCACCTTCTCCATCTGTACACTAACTTTATCACCGTCTGTCGCCCTCTCCATCTACATACCAACTCCACTACCCTGAGGCTCTTCATCCATACACCAACTCCACTACCCTCTTCATCAACACACCAACTTCATCACCCCCTCCATCCACACACTAAACTCTATTACCGCTTGTCGCCCTCCCTATCTTCACACCAACTCCATCACCGTCTGTCGCCCTCTATATCTACACACCAACTCCACCACCCTCTCCATCCATATACCAACTCCATCACCCCCTCCATCCTTATACTAACTCCATCACCCACTCCATCCGCACACTAACTCTATCAGTGACACACTCTCCATCCACACACCAACTCTATCACCCTCTCCAACTACATAGCTACCCCATTACCCTTTCTATCCACACACCAACTCTATCACCCTTTCCATCTATACACCAACTCCATCACCGTTACCATCCACACTGAGACACCAACTCCACTACCCTCTCTATCCACATACCAGCTTCATTACTCCCTCCATCCACACACCATGGCAACTCTATCACCCTCCCCATCCATATACCAAACTCCATCATACACCCTCTCCATCCATACACCAAACTCTATCACCATCCGTCACCCTCTCCATCCATATACTAGATCTATACACCAGCTCCATCACGCTCTCCACCCATACACCAATCTCAATCACCCTCTCGGAGTCCATTCACACCCCGACTCCATCTCCAACTAAATTGTTCTTCATACACACATTAATGTAATCTTCTTTTCTATTCATATGCTGACTCCATGCCCCTCTCCATCCATACGCTGACTTCATTTTGCTCCAATACATCTCCTTCTCCACATGCATACCGACTTTATCTCCTTACTATAATCCGGCTACACGCCGACTCCACCTCTCTCTCGATCCATATACCAACAGTCACTCCATCTCCCTGTTTATCTGCATGCCACCTCTACCTCCCTCTTCATCGATATCCCTATCTTCCTTTTCATCCGCATGCTGACTCCATCTCCCTCTCCAACCATCTCCATCCATAAGCCGTGGCTCAGTTCTGGAGGCTCAGCTCGCGCTTCAGAAATGCGTGATCAGGAAGCTCAGCTCTAGGGCAGAAGAAAGGACAGCTCAGTTCTAGAGCTTGCGCCTCAGAAACGCACTTGAGACTGTTTGCCTCCCGCTCTGGAATCAATACGTATACTCCCCTCACAACCTCTATGTCGACTCTCTTCCAACCATACCCATTGCGACCCATTGGCAGCTAGGCCCTAGGCTAGGCCAAGTTGAACCCATCTACTGAGCGCCACTGAGTCTCGCTGTATCCCTCGCATTTGTCTTGAACGCCGCCGTCTGTGCTCTCATACCCTTTGATTGTACCACCTCTGGGGCCAGCCGCTCGAATCAGGCCATGGCAACCAACCATTTTTTTTTTTTCCTCTGCTGTCGGTTCCCTGTCAGGTGGCAACACGGGGGAAAACCACTATGGCACTGAAAAAAGGCTCTCTATTTTGGACGTTTGAAGTTTGAGGATGATGGCGAGATAAGAGATTATATTATTACCATACAGATGCAGTGAATCCTTTCCTAGATGTTGTGGGATGGTGACCTCCATCACTGTTTCCCTCAGATAGGGGTGTAAAATCTCTTTTAGACAGGGGGGGGGGACCCCGTCGGCGAGGCAGGCAGAAGCCTGCCCGACGGGGGGGCCCCGTCCTTCGGACGGGGCCACAGAGCACGAATAGGGGGGGGGACCCATCGGATCGAACGGGAGGCGTGCAGAGTTTGTGCGCACAATCAAAATTAATTTTTCAAGTCTGTCACTGAATGATTCATCTGCCCCGCCATGCCCCGCCTTCTGTGAACAGTTGCTTTTTTGTACGGTTGTTCTGTTTTCTCTTGCCTTATACTGCTGCTGACTGTAATACCATCACACCACTCACTGCTGCTGATTCTGCTGCTCAAGCCCAGACCCCATTGAGATCGCTGATCCGTTGCCGACCATTAATTTTTTCATTGTCTTTCCCTCTGAAGTCCTTTCAAGAGAATTTTGGCTGCCTTTCTGCAGGCGCACAACGACTACCCTGATACATAAGGGCACATCGATCACCTAATGTCTATATCGCAAGTGTTTCTGCCTCTGCCATTCTTTGTTTGATGACAAATTAGAAAAAATTAGAAGCTGATTAATGACATCTCATGACGGAGTTGAATTCAATTGATGCTGAAGTTAATTTTATTCAAGTTACAAAATGTTACAAGAAGATTTTAGCTAGAATTTCAGAAGTTTAAGTATGTTTTGAGTTAGAGTTGAGAATAGTTTAGGCTTCATGAAGGTCATCATCTAGGTTTATCTAGGTTATCTTCATGACCTAGCACTTTTTCTTATATAGAGCTCTCCAAACGGGGGGGTCCCCGTTCACAAGGGTCTGATCTCTCTAGAGCTCGAACGGGGGGGACTCCGTCGGATCTGGAGTCCTAAGAGCTCGAACGCACCCCCCCCCCCNATTCTTACACCCTTATTCCCTAAGTATACTGCCGAGAGATCGCTGCCAGCCTATTCAAATCGGTTCACGCCCCCTCACTGTCCGCTACTGTTTCTGTGCCCCGCTGTGCTTCCGACCCCATCGATGCATCAAAATTGCCCCCAAAGTCACATCTTTTATCAGATCGTCAGCATCCGTCAGCTTGTCATCAGAAGGGTATCAGAAGTTCAACGGTAACAAGACTAAGAGCCCCTCGCAGCCTCTAGCTACTGTCTATACCCCCTTCAGAGTATTGGTAACAAGGAGAGTCTTTGCATGACCAGTCTCATCACTAAAGAGTGGTCAGGCTCTGTTTTTCACGTAGAGGTGCACGACTACCAGTGGGTGGGGACGGAAATAGGCAGATAAAGAGAGACCCACACTTTAGCCGGCTCACCAGGTACACATGAATTGACTCAATTGAAGGGGCATCAGTGGGTTAACTCAAGCTATGTTTCAATAATGATTACCCAATACCAATAGTCACTCTATTCATTTCTAATCATTAGTCAGGTATTATGTAAATGGATAATCATTATGTGAATATAATGATTATTTTGCTATAATAATTATGCATTCAATCAAAATCAATCAATGATTAGAAATGAATATAGTGACTATCTGTTTCAAATACTCATTATGCGTAACGTTTGCTTCATCACCATATGGCAGCTATTATGGCTACCATGTAGTGCCTTTCTCGGGCTGTCTGATGTTCAACCAACTAGTCAATGAGCTTGCGATCAATCTACACAACCAGACAAGAAATAGAAGGGGACCTGAATGAACGGACGTTGAGGAGGAGGACACCTGACATGCAGACAGGTGAAAGGAGCTTTTCTGTCATTAGAGAGAAGAGAGGAGAGAGAAGAGAGCAGAGAGCTTTTCCTTTTTTTCCCTTCGTTCTCCTCCTCCTTCGACACCTGACCTCTGTATGAATGAACGGACAGAGGAGACGTCGTTGCATGAATGGGGGGACACCTGACCTCTGTGTGAATGAATGGACAGAGGAGACGTCGTTGCATGAATGGGAGGACACCTGACCTCTGTGCGAATGAACGGACAGAGGAGACGTCGTTGCATGAATGGGAGGACACCTCACCTCTGTGTGAATGAACAAACAGAGGAGACGTCGTTGCAAGAATGAATGAATGGAGGGAGGAAAGGTGGATGCAAGCACATCAATAATGTCGGGCCTTGTACACGCCGGCGGGACGTCCCGACCCGGCAGAGAAGGACGACGAAGACGAAAAAGATTCATTTCGCACAGCCAAAGCTGTAGGAGCAACACGGCGGAAGCCCTGGGACTGTGTGCCGACCACACGCAAACTTCCGCCCCCCTTCTTGCTGGCTCTGCCAGGCCCCCCCTCGCCCTTGTTAGCAGTTTTTTTCTTCTTCTGAATCTCCGCGAGCTGCCTGAGCAGCTCCTTCTCCTTCTCGGCATCATCTTCATTCTCCTTCTTGGCATCATCCTCATTCTCCTTCTTGGCGTCATCCTCATCGGAGTAGAAGAGACCTCTTCCCTCCGTAACCTCTCCCTCCCCCATCGCGATATCCTGCTCCTCCTCCTCCTGCTCTTCGGCATCTCTGCCTTTATACCCTTCCTCCTGCACCTCCTCCACCCCACCCTGTCCGACCTCTGCGAGATCATTTGCCTCTCCTTTTATGCCCCATCCCTACCTCCCTCCCTCCCCTCTCTCTCTGTCTTCTCACAATCGAAGTGAAGGAACCTGTTGGTCTGTTTCCACAGTTTTGAGAAAGTAGTATCGGTCCACTTGGAGCGGGGTGGGAGGAGGGAGGTCCTGAGGTAGGCACTAAGGGTATCCACTCTTTTCTCCAATCGCTCTACCTCAGAACTGTCTGCTGGGGGGTGCGCAGACCCCTCCTTCAAGATGGAGACGGCATCTGCTTGAGACCTCTGGAGAAACTCGATGAAGTCAACAAGGTGGTGAACATCAGTCACCCACTTTCTGGATGTGTCCCTGGGAGATACCCCTGCAATGAGCTGCAATTGGACAAACAAAAAAAGGAAGTCTGAAGGACAGATGTAGCCATATGTAGAGAGAGAAAGAAACAGAGAAAGAGAAACAGAGAAAGAGAGAGAGAGAGAGAGAGAGAGAGAGAGAGAGAAAGAGAGAAGAAGAGAGAAAGAGAGAGAGAAAGAGAGAGAGAGAGAGAGAAACAAACTGACCAACGAGAGAGAGAAAGAGAGATAGAGGGAGAGCGGGAGAGAGAGAGAGGAATGAAAAAGAAAGAGACGAGAGAAAAATTCTTTTTCTCACCTTTGCGTTGTACAAAATCGCTTTGGCTGTCTCCGATTGTGTCACACCTTGAGATCCGTTGGGCGCAAAGCCCTTGAAGTAGGACTCGGGGAACCACTTGCCTCCCTCGAGCGCCTTGATCGCCTGAGTGGCAAAGTCTGCAACTGTCTTCGGACCTAAGAGGATCGCTGGACAGAGGAAGTCGGTGTTGTTGGACGACCACATCTCAATGGTGTCGAGGAGTATTTTCAGAGTGTTATAGCAGAAGGTGATAAGATCCACTGGTGCAGCAAACAGCTTTCCTGCTGTACCTGTGATGCTGCAGAAAGGGAAGAGATGGGAAGAGAACGGGGGGGAAACATGAAGAACAATCGAAGACATGGGAGCAATGGGAGAGAAAGAGCCTTGGAGGGGGTAGAGGGAAGCAAAAGACAGCGAGAAAGACAAAGAGAAAGGGGAAGAGAAAAGCGGTGAAGACGAAGCGAAGATAGCGAGAAAGACAAAGAGAAAAGGGAAGAGAAAAGCGGTGAAGACGAAGCGAAAAACAGCGAGAAAGACAAAGAGACCAACCTCTTCAGCTTGGCAAACTTTCCATAGAACGCTGGGCCCCCTGTGTCCGAACTCCCACACTGAGCCTCAATGGCCTCGATGGCGGACAGGAAGGATGTAGCATTCTTTTTGGGCTGAAAGTGCACGATGGTGGATGGGAAGTCTTTGTCGAACTCCTTATAGAAGACGTTGTGAACGGCCTCGAACATCTTGGATATCAGGTTGTTATTGTCCACAGTAGTTCGGTTTGCGACACCCACCACCGTCTCCTCCAACACCTTGATGCGAGGGTTCTTCCCTTTTTGATGCTCCCAATCTAGGATGTTCCCTTGCTTCATCGACTCAATGGAAGGAAACGCTCCAAAGAAATGTGGATCACAACGAGTGACGTCACTGCTGCAGAGAAACCAAGAGTCAAGTGGTCTGATGAGGGATAGAACGAAGAAGACAAGGTAAAGCTGATACAAGAAGGGTACGGACGGTGGTGAGGCAAGAGAACGAAGGCAGTCACCAGAGGGGAAAGGGGTGTTTCCAACCACAAGATGCGAAGAAAGGAGAGTTCAAGTAAGATAGATAGATAAGGAGTCTGATCGTGGTGAGCGAAGGCAGAGAAAAAAAGGAGACGGGAATAACAGTAAAGATATACTCTCAGTGAGTGTGAATCACTGACCGCGCGAAGAGGAAGAAGAGGTTTCCGAGACCGATGTAGTCTTTGTTGGACACGATTCCCTCAACATGCTGCGAAAAGGCGGCAGTCAGCGGGCTTGGGCCCTTTTTCCCCCTCTTCGAAAGCAGCTTCGGCTCTTCGAATCGGCCAGACTCAACCGTCTCTTCCTCCATCACTGGGGTTGTAGCAATGAAGAGCGGGAGCCCTCGAAGGTTCTGGACACCAGGGCGGGGTTCTCGGAGGATTTGACGCACCTCTGCTGCGATGTCGAGCTTGAGCAGTTTCTCAAAAATCCGCAGCCATATGTCGATGTACTCTTTGATCTTCTTCCAGTCCTTCAGTCGCGCAGCCTTCTTCTCGAGGGCCTTCATCTCTTTGTTGACGACGTCAACAGCAGATCTCTTCTTTCTCTTTCCCTCCGACGTGTTATCAAGCTCAGTGTCGGAGTCTGCCTGATGCGAGGAGGCCTCGACCTTGGCAACTTTCTTTTTTCGATTTTTCCCTCGGAACTTTTTTACAGTTGTTGTTGCTGCTGCTGCGTCATCAGCTATCTCTGCAGCACACCCCGATCCCGCAGTATGCTGTCTCTTCAGCACTTTCTTCTTATCCTTTACACCATCCAGAAGCGGTAGCTTTGGCCTGTGCCCTGACATGAACGAAAGGCGAACAGGACGACTCAGAGACGGAAGAGAAAAGAAAGTGTATCCTTGATCGAAGTGAAAAAAACTGTGCGTATGCGTAGGGATTGCATGTCACCACAGGAGCACACGAGGTTCAATTAGGTGTGATGCAACAATTCTGAAGAGGTTGTAAGCGAACACAGAAGCAACAAAGACGTCACTTCAGGGCAGTGAAGAACGACTTGTTGTTCTGGAGGAGTGACTTTTTTTTTTGCACGTACGCCAATGCGGAGCGCGGCGGCGCATGCACGCATCGGCACGCATGGGCCGGGCGGCACGTCTAGGAGGCGATATATACGCACACGCAGCGACATGCAGCGCAACACTTCGCAACGGGGAAAAGCAACCTGCAGCGTTCAGCAGCCTCTCTCTGCTATCTCTTTCTATTCCTCTTTCTGAAGCATTCGATCAGCAAGTAGCCTCAAAAGTCGCCTCATTCCGCCTCAAGCAGCCCCAAGTAGCCTTCTGTTCTGTGAACGCGGTGCCGTTATGGCTCCAACTCGAAAGCCGCCCCGTGGGAAGGGCCTGGGGAAAGGAGCCAGAGGTCGTGCTCTGTTTGAAAGATCGTCGCAAAAGTTTGGAGATGTGGGCGTGTGGCGATGCCCTGGACCAGGGTGCGGATGGACGATTCGACATTCCGGCCCCATATCCAAAAATTCTTTTATTACCAATCATCTGCGAGACGCACACAGAATGATGCTGGGGGAGGCCCAGCTTCAAGCGCTGTCTGCCTTCCGAGAACCCGGGGCGGTGCACGATGTATTGTATGATGCCTCACCGCATGATGGGGGCTATGTTGGGGGTGAGCAGGAGCACGATTCACATGCAGATGGTGCAGACGGCGATGGAGGTTAGGAGGACGAGAGCGATAGCGACAGCTCCGAGTGGGAGGACGAGAACCCTCTGACTGAAGAAACTGAGTATGTTTGGAAGTACATTTCGTACAGTCAGGCACGCTTTTTATTTATTGTTAGTCTGTTAGGGCTTAGCGACTCGAAGTCAACAGAGTTGCTCAACATGTTGCAAGACCCCGACTTTTTGATAGAAGACCTCTTGAGGGGGGAGCATCAGAAGATGGGAGAGACGCGGATCCCCTGGGCATTGATTTGTACCGACTTTTCAATAGGCCCTTAGCCCCGGCAAGCCTGCCACGTCCGTCTACCTTATATGCCAGGGCCTTGCAAGCATTTTTTCATACAGCAGCGATCGATACAAAGAGCACAATAAAGCAATTGTACACAGAGAAAGATGAAGCAGAGATTCTTTCCAAACGACTTAAGAAAGAAGTCTTTCAGCAAAGCATCGCTGTTAAACGATGTTGCTCGTTAGTCTATATATTTTTCTGAACGAAACCCGACGGTTAAAAGCTTGAAATTTGTTTGTTTTCAGCACTTTTTTTCATGTGTTGCTTGACTTAGGAGCAGGGGGGAACAAACGTGGGTTTCGATTTCAAGCTTTTTGCCATTGTTTCCTTAGATGTCGCATCACTTTCTCTCTCGTTCTGCCTATTTGTAGTGACATGGACCTGCCTCCGGAGTTGATCACTGTTTGGAATGGATTTTCGAGTGGGGAGACTCGGCTTCTCTTTCTCTCCTTTGACTTTCTGGTGAGGACCTTGAAAGACCGGGATTCATTGTTGCGTTCCCGGCAGGTCTTGAAGGGAGATGGCGTTGTTTATGGAATAAAAGGCAACACTGAGGAAGGGGACACGAAGCGGATCTACTGTGGATCGGGCCTTGCAGACCTGGAAACTGTGACTGCAGGTGATGTGGCGGATGCCCGTGCGTGGGGCAGAGGGAAGGAAAGATTCCTGGAGTGGAAGTACCACTTCAACCCCACTGACCCCACCCCCTGGCTGAAACCATTGAAAACAGACACAGTGGAAGTGTTTGTTCTTGCTGTTGTGCCCGGAAGAGTTTTGATGGAGGCTGAAGTTGATTGGATGATGGGTCTCTTTGCAGCTCGATGGGCTGTTTTTAAGAGCCCGCCCCTCACTCTGACCATTGAGAAGACTCCTGTGCGGGGATCCTTCATTGCTCGCGGAAATTGTCAGGTACGCAAACAAGTATAGACATTTTGCTTTGATTGCTTTATCAATATATGCTTGATTGTGTCATCTTCTGAATTCCTTCTTGCCATCTTATTAATTGATTCTTTTTAGTTGCTTGCGTACTTGTGTTGACAGAGTAACGTGATCTAAATCTCTTTTTCGCTCTGTCTGACTGTTTAGTTGAATGCAACACCAGCAGCTGATAGATGAACAACTGATCTATGATTATTCTTTGCAGACAGAGGAGACCTCGTCCGTAGAGACACTTCTCCAGTGGGGGCCTTCGTAGCGTGAGCGACTGATGACGGGACCAGATTGCGTTTGGACAGGACAGTTGGCCCTTGTCTGGGCTCATGTCTGTCAAGTATGTTTTCGCTGTGGAAAGTGAGTATGGGAGTGTGGAGGCTTCACTACTTGCCAAACTGAAACGGCAGTTCCATCAACAGTGCCTAACGTGTCCAACATAAAAATGGTTCTCCCAATTGGCCGACCGTTCAGGAAAGACATGCACCCACAGTGCTGCAAGGCACATGTCCGCTGCCATGAGCCGAATACTGACTGTTTTTGGGCTCTCACAAACAAGAAAAAACGAGCCGCGGCCAGAAAGTGTGAGTGTGGGCAGGCAGTAAAGAACAAGAAATGTTTTTGCCCCAAAAAAGATCCAGAAAGTTAAGTTTTTTATCCTAAATTCATTTCATAAACTCTTATAAATACACTATAGAGACCTAAAACTAAAAGTAGGTACAAATCAATGCCCAGGGGATGCGGCAAGCTGTAAGAATGTTAAGAGAGAAATTTCAGGCCGAGTACAGAAATATGGTAGGGCAGGGGGTCGTCGCTGAGGTCCCACCCTTTCATGCAAAGACTTTTCGAAACGAGCGTCTGGTCAACCAAAAGATGAAAGAGCAGAGAGAGTTCACTCTCTTCTATCGCCAGCCCCTTGACGCTTTGCAACACATGATCACATGCACTTGTCTACGCTGGCCGAAAGGTCATCGTAGCATTAAGACACACCCAGAACAGGTATACCAGAGAAAAGCGGCCGGGGAGGGCAGTGGGGGATCTGGGGAGGCGGCTACCCTGGAAAGGGTGTACGGACCTCATCCAAACACAGGTGATTTCTTTTCAGACACTTTCACTGCCTTGATCCCACCGTCGGTAGCAAAGGAAGAGCCAGAGAGAGGCTTATTGCTTGCCGTGTTTAACAGGGATGGAATGGCAAAAAAGCGTCTCACCCCAATGTATCTCTCCAGTACCTTTTTTGACCTCAACCTGATGCAAAGCGCGTTAAGGAAGGTGTGCTTGGGGTTTTGGCCGAGCACCAAACTGCCGGAGGAAGAGGACACCCCAGAAGCACAGCAGGCTCTTAAAGAGCTCCACAACGAAATGACCACATTCCTCTTCTCAGACGTGAGCAATTGGAACAGATTCACAGCGAAGCAGAGAAAAGAATTCCTGTGCGCAGCCCCTTTTGCCCTCGCCAATCTTGGAAAGCGAGAAAACCCCGACCTAAGCGTCCCGCCTGTCCCTGTCTCGCGAATGGAAGTGTTTGCTCGAAATGCCTCTGTGGTTTGTTCTCTTTGTAGGACAGTTTGGACAGAAACTGCTCTGAATTCATTTGGTCAGGAGGCAAAGAAGACTCAAGAAAGCATGATGAACCTCTTAAATGATTTGAGTGTAATAAAGGAAGGGGGGAAAAAGATCAAACCGCACAATGTGGGCTTCCACATGACAGATCAGGTGAGGCAGCATGCGCAATTATTGATGGGAAACACTGAAGCTTTCGAGAAAGGGCACTCATCTATGTACAAGTTCCTTTCATGCATCTCTCCCAAAGAATTTGGAGGAAGGAAGTCGCTCTGTGACCGTATGCATTTGCTTGAGCAGCTGCAAGAAGTTTTTTCATCTAGAGACGTAGAGAGACGTCGAAGGCGGTTAAGAGAGCTGTGCAAGAGAGTGGAGAAACAGGTATTTGGGTTGGTTGGCGAAATGTCTCTCCCTCTCTCCGTCACTGGAGAGCGCGCGATTGGAGGAGGAAAAGAAATTTCTTCTCTTCTCGCCTCTTTTCTTCTGACTGTTGTGCTGCGACATTCAGGTCCTGCAGACGAGCGAGAACAGAAGGTGAAGTCAGTCGCAGAAGAGATTGAGGCAAAGTGTTCGGTGCGTGTTTTTTGATCTGGAGTCTTCCAGAAGAAAAACACGTTGAAGAAATGCATGCTCCGAAGTATATCGCAGCCTGAGCAGATTGAGGGGGGGGTTGTAGATGACTTGAAGGAAGAAGCCATCTCTTTTCGTGCATGGTTTTCAGGGTATCGGGGAATGATCAGCAACACAGCAGTCTTTGATGACGTGCTGTACGATCTTCGCACGTCGTTCAGGGGTGTTCCGTTGCAGTCTTTTCCATATGTACAGGGGGGGGATTCTGTTGTGGGTGGGCGGCTTCGTCTTATCTTCAGTGTCGTGCCACAACCTGGTATGCAGCTTCATGATTTGAGTTCAGATCTTCGGGAGCTGTACCAATTGAATGCGAATTTCGTTTCCCTCCGTTTGTGGAAAAAACTTGAGTTCCACGCGACTGAAGTGTGGCCTCGTGCAAAATTAATTCCATGGTGTAAGTATACTGAGCTTGGACAGTATGCTATTCTTCCGACTGACTCGGTAGCTGATCACATTCACATTATGCCAGATTTCCTTTGCGGAAAAGAGGGACGAAAGAAGCTGCGTGGCTGGATTGATACATATTCATAAAAAACATGTGAATAATGATTAGTCTGATTAGATGTTTCTTATGAATGGATAATGATTGTTCTGAATAGGTGCTTCTCATAATCATTATGCGTTTCTCTAACAGTATGTCAATAATCATTATTAAAATTATTTAATGACCTACTAATGATTATTGCTTTACCTTAATCAGTCACTAATCATTAGTGAGTTAACCTACTGATGGGGTTTATAATGGGTTCATAATCTGAAGGCCCAGGGCTCTCCACATAGATTAAGGGAGGTTCACACTCTGACGGTGGATAAAAGGTAATAAAGGGAGACACACACTGTAATGGGCTTGTTCACACCCTAACGCTGGACGAAGGGACTTCTATCAACACAATCGTTATAATGACTCTCCCTTTGAAGCTGGAGTCGAGGACAACACCAGCCAGACAAGCGATGACAAGCCACCGTAAGCGACAGAAGCGGAGGCCCACACTCCAGAGAAACCGCCGTGCCACCCAAAGAAACGAAACAGGAGGCTCTAGGGAGTTCCGTTCCGGAAAACAACGAATGAAGGCCAAAAGTATGCCAGAGGTGTAGAAGCTCCTCCTCCGTCCATCCACTGCAACACTGTTCCTAAAAGGTAGGAACGCAAATAGATGCAAGGCTCTAATGGCCGTACACGGAAAGGACTACTAGATGTGTAAACTCAGTCTGATTGAACACCAAGGATCTGGGTAGAACTGAGAGGAAACAGAACCAGTTATTTCGTAGGTCAGACAAAAAATAAGCGACACCACCAATCTCAGCCATTTCTACCTCATTTTTCCTCTTCAAAGCTTTGTTTTACCTCTCTTTCAAGCCTCTTTCTGATTGTAGTGGGAAGAGAGGCTCCAACATGTTCCAAGAGGTATACTAAGTGAAACTCAATTTAGCACGATTACGATTCTGATTGCAAATATAAAAAATATTTTTTTCGTGCAAATAGTCTTTTAAGACTTGCGATATGTTTCTGATAATCTTTGTAAAGTTTGTACAAATTTTCAAGTTCGTACGCGCCACCGATTACGTTTGCAAAAAATATGAAAATTCAAAGTCAGGATTCGTTTTCCAGGGCCGCCCGACTTTGAATTTTCATATTTTTTGTAAACGTAATCGGTCACGCGTATGAACTTGAAAATTTGTACAGACTTTACAAATATTATCAGAAACATGTTGCAAGTCTGAAAAAACTGTTTCCGCGATAAAACTGTTTCTCCTCTTGATCTGTCTTTCCCTTCTCCACCCCTCCCGTCTTTTTCTTTTTCTTCTTCTCCTATCTCCTCATCATTTCTTCCCTCTCTCCTTTTGCCTCCTCTTCCCCCTCCCACCCCAGAAATGCACGTGCAAGATACAGTTAAGCCTGAATGTCGGGAGGCCCAGGTCATCTCCCCATGTGAGGAGCCTTTGCTCGCTGCTCCACCATCGTCCCCACGCTTTGCTTCTCCTGTCCCCCCCTCATGCCTTCACTACAGCCTTCCCACGGTTGGGGAAGCGGGGATCACAGGGGCTCTCGATATTTCTGAGACCTCCCCCTGAGACATTCTTGAGAAACACAGGAGAAATGCTGATAAGAAGATTGCCAGAAGACTCAGAGAGAGGGAGAGACTATGGAGAGGGCTTTGGGGGAGAAGAAAAAAACTGTGTTCCGCATGTGGAGGCGCCCTAAGAGGAGGCAGATGCCCTGACTTCCTCTACAGCACCGAGGAGGAGGTGCAGGCAGAGAAGGAGGAGCCTTTCCCCTTGCCGGGGGAGGGCGGGGGGCTAATCACTCGTATCATGAATGTGAGGGAGGGGAAGGGAAAGAGGAGGGAATATGAAGTGGTTAAGACTGGGTGGGATAGAACGTTCTGGGTAGGGGCAGCTGCTGTTCCTCCCTTCCTTCAGACATCTTTTTGGGTTGAGAAAAGATGTAAGAGAGACAACTTTCCACCTCCCCCGTCCCCCTCCCCCTCCGCCTCCCCTCCTTCCCTTTCCTCTTCCGCTGCCCTCTTTCCCTCTCCTTTTATTTTTCTATTTGCCCTTTCCCTTCCTTCCCTCCCTCCATCTCCCAATTCTATTTCTGATGCTCCCTGTCCCTCTCCCTCTTCTCAGTCAGCATGTAGCATGGCCTCTGGGAAATTGCATGAATCTTTTGTTAATCATAGTAACAAGAATAAAAGGAGGGGGAGCGGTTTGACTATAAGTGCGCTCAACATGGGACCCTTAGAAACAAAGTTGGGGGGCGGTTCTCTCGAGAGCTGGCTGTCAGGTATAGATATCGCCGTGATTCCCAAGACGTGCATGCTTACAGGAAAAGTCCGCACGGCCTTCCACTCGGGGGAGAATTTCTGTCACATGGAATGGAAAAGAAAAAAAATGGGGGTTCACTCTAGAGCTGCCAAACGGGATGTACGAACAGGGGGTATGTGCATCTTTGTCAGGAACTCGTTAATTCCTGTTCTCCATCCAACCTGGGAACTGGTGGGGCCCGACCTGGTCAAACTGACGGTCAAGGTGCAAGAAAAGAAAAGGGGGGGGGGGGNGGGGGGGGGGGGGGAAAGATAGTCCACGTACCCGAACGCTGCACGTCCTCGGTGTGTATCTTCTGCATGCCAATTCGGACCATAGAGGTTCCAGAGAATGGGTAAATGAAGAGAGGAAAGAATTGTTGGAGGCGTTATATGCTGCCCCCCTGTCAGATCTGCGAATGGTGATGGGGGACCTGAATGCACACCTGGCTAGCGAGTGCCCAAAAGGAGTCACGTAGGAAAGGGAAATAGACACTGAAACCGGGACGGGGTATAAAGGGAATAGGAATGCAGATGGACACTCACTTGAATTCACGCGTAAGTCTCTATGTTCAAATCTTGACGAAGCAGGTCGTTGGATCCTTCACTCGCTTTGTGAGAAGTTTAACTTCCTACCAGCTGCCGGTTTATACCTAAAGGATGAAAGAAGGGGGGTGGAGGTTAGACTGACTGGGGTATGGACCTTTAAGAGTGGGAAGTCTAAGTCGGTAATTGACATTCCTTTGATTGACCCTCTACTTTTTTGTTATCTCTCTTCTTACGTAGTCGAGTCACGTCCTGAGGTCGCAAAGCAGCATGTGGCTGTCTCTCTTTCTCTTGACTTCTCTTCTCCTCCCTCTTCGTCTATCCATGAATATTTCTGACTCATCCCTCTCCCGGCCTCTCTCTCATCTGGGTGAAGTAGGCAGATATACCCCTGTCTGCGACGATGAGTTGATGGGGGTAGCCCTCTCTCTGAAAGCGTTCACAGAGAATGGGGGGCTAAACTTATAGGATGAGGGTTTACGTCAAGTGTAGGAGTGGGGAGACGCTGTTCCTCACTTCTTCGATCCCCCAAAACCTCCGCCCAAGCCGCCCTCATCAGATGCAATGTCTGTCTCTCTGACAGATCAGTTACGACAGATTTCTGACTCCTGGCAAACATGCCTAGCCAGTGGGAATTCCGAAGGGGTAAGGATGGGAGGCAGAAAGGAAAACAAGAAAGAAAGAAAGGACATAAGTCAACGGGAGTCGTCCCGGCCAGACTGGTGGGATGAGGAATGTTCGGCTAAACAAAGGGAGGTGAGAGAGGCCGAGAGAGAATAGAAGGACCTGGGAGGAATATGGGGGGCAGATGAAAGTGACCGGGGAGGTCCCACCCAGAGTGCGAAGCGAAAGCTTGAATTCCTTCACAGGACAAGAAAGAGACTGTTTGCCCATAAAAAAACTGAACACACTAACAGGCAAGCAGAAAGGTTAGCAAGGGAGGCTGCGACTGACCCCTCGGCGATTTAGAGGTGGAAGAGGGAAACGAGCAGTGCGAGAGGTGGGGGAGACAGACCGACCACCGCGGCTTTTACCGATTTCTGGGCCTCTGTATTTGAGGGTGAAGGGCTTCTTCCTCCTCCAGTTGCTTCCCCTGCTTTCTTTCTCTCTTCCCCCCCTCCTCTCCCAGCCTTCTCTTATAAAAGGATTATTGGTGCCCTCCGATCGATCAATACGAGTAAGGCTGACGGAATTGGGGGCGTTTCCCCCAGGCATCTTAACCTTTGTTTCAGCTCCTCTCCCCTTTCTCGTTTCCTTCTTTTTGTCCTCTTTAATTTATTTTATCATTATTCCTATTGGCCGTCTCTTTAGAATTTGATCCGTGTAGTTCCGGTTCCGAAAGGCCCCCCCTCTCCTGACTGCTCGGAATGGAGACCTATCCACATTGTGTGTTTGCTTGTGAAACTGTTTGCCCTCCTGATGGACGAGAGATTGAGAGAACAGACCTCATTAGACAACTGCCAGCTGGGGTTCAGGAAGGGGGTTGGGACTAGGGAGGCCATTGCGGCGCTGGTGGGACTCGTAGTGAGCTCCAAAGCCCGGAAACTCCCCCTTCTGGCTGCGTTCGTTGACTTTTCTAAGGCGTTTGATAAGGTCCCTTGAGGTCTGTTGCTGAGACGGCTTCGGGAGGAGGGTGTGTTGGAATATGATGTTTTGATGGTGCATGCTATGTACTTTGATGTCTGGGCGAGGGTCGATGGTGCAGATAGGGAGATACAGGAAGGGGCAGGGGTGAAACAGGGTGAACTTCTCTCTTTCCTGCTCTTCTTTCTGTTCATTAATAATCTGCACCGCCACATCCGCCTCTCGGCTTACCGAGAGGATGAGCTCGGGGGGGAAGAGTTAGAGAAGGATGGAACAGTGTCTGATGAGAGGTCTATAGAAAGCAGAACGCGTGACTACCCTTGGGCAGGCAGATTGAGAGGGGGTGGCATTGGGAAGGGGAACAAGAAGACCGAAGTAGCGGTGAAGAGGAAAAGAAAGAAAGTCAGGGTCAGTCAGGACGATACGATCTGTATGGGGCCCGAGCCTCTCAAAAGCCTCGGTTACGCTGATGACCTTGTTCTGTTTAGTCGTTCTTCACATGAGCTTCAAGCAAGAATGAATAAATTGGCGGAATATTGTCGGATGTGGGGCCTCACGGTCAATTTAAAAAAGACAAAAGTAATGAGGCTTTCCTGCAGCAAGGAGAATATTAGTCAGCCAATCTTCTTTAAAGGGAGAGAAGTCGAGAGAACAGACCAGTATAAATATTTAGGCTGCACCTTTTTTGAAGGCGGATCTCTCTGTTCCTCTGTGAGACATCGCCTGGGGGTGGCAGAGAGGGCACTCAGGGGGGTCATTGGGCTTTGTATTTCTCTTAGTCGTCTCTTCTCGACTTCGAAAATTATGCTCTTTTGGGGCCTGTGGATTCTTGTGGCCCTTTACGGGCTAGAAGCGTTTTCCCTCAGTCAGGCAGACATAAAAGCGTTGGATGATTTGCAACTACGTTTTGTTAGATGGGTTTTTGGCCTTCCCCGCAATTTGTTTCGTGTCCTCTCCCTCTTTATCTCCGGCCTTTGCCCGATACGGGCTATCTAAGACTTGACTAAAAGAGTGGGGGGTTTTTTATGTAGCCTCTCCTTAACATCCCACTGTGTGCCCACTAGCTTTTTAGATCTCTGCAAAGACGGCCTTTATGGGGATTGGTGGAGGTCTGTCAAGCTGTTGGTAGGACTTTTCGCTCCTGAACTCTTCTCTATCAAGGGGGTGCCTTCAGGCCCGGGAGAGAAAGCTGCATTAAAAAGAAAGCTCGCGGTAGAAGGCAGAGGTAGGGAGGCACAAGAATGGTTGGACGACTGGTTTGTAGCTACCTCCCGTTCTTTGCAAAAAAAGGGCCGGCAGGGCAGGGGAGGGCAGGCAGGATGGGGGGGAGTTTTTCCTAACGGAGTGAGGCCTTCGGTCTTCCAAGTCGAACATCTATCTAGACAGCGCTTGGCCCGTCTTGTCATGGGAGGATGGACCGGCTTAAGTGGGCGGCGTGTTCCCATGGTTCAACCTCTCCTTAGGAAGCTGCTCTGTTCGGAGGCCAACGTCAGGCCGATTGCCCGTGCACTGTTGGGGG